>JAODGE020002974.1:0-13589 GCA_027574965.2 Ecitophya simulans
AAAACCACTATCAGTGTCTTTATGAGTTAACGTACCCGCAGACTGCGGAGGTAGCGTTTTCCCCGCTAACCGTAGCGAGGCTGCTTGGAAACGTTCTTCTTTTCCTCTCTTCTCTTTCCTTGACGTAGGAAAGGAAAGCAGACGTTACATCTAGGAGGTGGCATTACCGTTCTCCTTTTCCCTCAAAGAGATGCGATCCTCCTTCTCTTGGGCGAAAGTAATTTTATTGAGACCATGCTCGTCACCTCCATGTCTATGATGAAACTGCGCTTGTTGTGTCCCTCTCCCCCTTTTCTCTTTCTCTCCATTTCCTGCACAACTTTGTACCCAATGTGCTGTGCGCTCGCAAAGTACAACCGTAGTAGTTGGTTGCCGTCCCCCTCTGTAAGAGAAAGAGAGAAAGAGGGAGCAGCGACACCATATCATCCAGGTGGAGCAAAAATCATATATTACAGATCGTCATCAGTGTAGATGCTTCGTCGCTCGTACGTATCGCTCGCTACAGAATTCAAGCAGAAATCGCGATGGTCAAGCGTGTGGCCCAACATGCGCTACGGCGCGATGTACCTGAACTACAGTGTTGGCAGACAGATGCCTATGCGCGGCGTCAATTGGGTAACCCGCGAATCTAATCGTCTAACAAACTTCTCAGATCGGTATGGAGCTGTGATTGCCGACGTGGATGTCAAGCGTAACGAGGAGGAGCTAAACATCCAGCTTAGTGACATTCGCTGGAATGACCACCGCCGTATCTACTGGCGGTGCTCCTTCTGCGGCTCGCCGTACCGCAAGAACGTTTCGGTGCGCATCAAGTATCATGCGGGGTGCAACCTTTGCAAGGGACGATTTCCCTCCGAGGTGCTGCGCGAGCAGGCGGTGAGTACGTCTCTGAAGGTGGCGGCTCCACTTTTGGCCGAGTCGCTGGCTCCGAATGAGAAGAACGACAACATCGCTGACCTTAGCAAGACCAGCAAGTTCAAGGCGGAGTGGACGTGTAAAAGCTGCAACCAGTCCTACAGGGCCAGCATTCGCAGCCGCACCGGCGCCGTGGAGCCGGGCCAGAGTGGGCTGCACCCGCACATCACTGAATGGACGGCGTACTGTCGCGACTGCTCGTGGAAAGCGAATATGAAACCGCTCGCGGAGAGGGTTCTGCAGCAGGGCCACTACTTGGGCCTGGAGGACAGCCTCGTAGCGGCGCCAGACCGGAAGGACAGTAAACCGATCCCCCGACGCAAAAGGCTCGTTTCGTAGCGTAAAGGCCGCGTGCGTGTGGATATGGTGTTCAGTGATGATGATGTTGGTGGCTTGAGTGCGTGCGCAGGATCGAATGCCAAATACCGTCGTACTGTTTGTAAATGACAGAACGGAGGGCAATGAGGCTACAGCAGAGGGAGGGCCGGGCACCTCCGAGAGGCTGGAAGTGCCGTGCATGCCATGGGTTTCTTTCTCTTAGTCTTCCAGCGGTGTCGACAAAGTTTGGGGAGGGGCAGGCAGTATGAGGGAGGTGACGAAATGCGGGTGCAATAGTTGCCAGCAGCACCCCACCTCTCTCCTGCACACACCTCTGTTCGCTTATATATACATATTATGGATGAGTCTGCGCCTGTGCTTCCTGAATGGTATCTGCGATGTCGTTTGCTTCTTTTTCTCCTTCTACCACCGTCGTCATCGCGGCGAGGAAGTTCCAATTCTCCATTCACCTGAGCAACCCTCTCTGTCCATCGCTGGAGACGCAGAACCAAGTGCACACACACACACACACACCTGCGCGTTGTTTTGTGTGTGCTGAAGTGCACTCACCAGAGCTAGGTAGGGTCATTAAATCAACGCAGTAGGAGACCTATATATATACATACCAGAGTTAATTACACGCGTTCATTTAGAAGTAAAAGGATAGGGAGGTATATCAAGTGATGTCGAATAGGTTCTTCCAGAAATTTTACCTCCAATGTGGACACTGCACCTCCATCAAGCGCGCGGCACAGGGCTACAAGCCTATTCCCAATCCAATCCTTTTCAGCTCTGACGATCATTGCCGTAGTTATCACAATGAGCAGCGTCGCGCGGCGGGCTTCGTTGGAATGCGGGTCACGTGCCGCTGCGACAAATGCGAGCTTGTACATTCGCGCTGGACAGTGCTGGATGCGCAGCAGTTTCTTGACAAGAAGCTCTCCATGACCGCTGAAGAGAAGGCGCGTCTGCTTTGGGCGGATACTCCACAGCACTCTGCTTCAGCCGCCAAGACTGCGCAGTAGTAATTTGGAGCTGAGTGGCATACAAATTGACCTCTGCAAATTCCGATTCCTTTTTTTCACATGCAGTGTGTGCGTGCAAACCGTGCTCATTGCGAAGACGGTCTAACCCTCCTCCGTGGTGGAAGGGAGGCTCCTTTTGACCTTTGCACCACTACCCTACCGACATAGCTGGCCCCTATCACCGTATTATTATTTGTCTGCAGGATAGATCCTGCCACCCTTACGTGTTCCCCCCAATTTGTAGTGTGAGTTCATCTTTTTCTGAGCACTGCTTGCACGTTCTTTTCCTCATCTGCTACTGCGCACACATAAATAAACAATCGTATCAAAAGAGCTTTAAAAAGAGAATACATACATAATATATTAATAATAGAATATCACATAACGGCAATCTAAATCTGCCAAGCTTGCGAGTGTACGATAAGTCCGCACCGAACACCGTCTAATCGCGATACATTACTTCTTGCTAGGCTTATAGGGAACCTCTTTGTGCGCCTCTCTTCGAGAACACGACTGAGTGACGACACCGACGTGAACCACAGCCGCCCCGTTAAGAAACACATACATACACACAGGAAGGCCGCCTTTTATTTATTTACTTGAGTGCAACCACTAAATTTGCCATCACACCATGACCTCCGCAGACCGTCAACAGCGCATCGCTGTGAGCTTTGCAAAGCGGTACTACACAGCACTTGTGGAGGAGCCGCGCTCTCTCCCCGCATTCTATGGCTCGATCGCCACCGTCACCCATTTCAACCGAAGGGCAAAGGGCATTTCTGAGGTGACGGAGCTGCTGCGCTCACTTCACACGTCGGGCTCTGTCTCCGCTGTGAGGATCGAGGAGCTCACCATCACGCGCACCACCATGGGCAACACTGTGGTCTCCATCAAGGGCGTGCTTACAACAAAGGCGGATGCCACGCAAGCATTTAGCCAGGAGGTGGAGCTTCGGGAGCTAAGTCCTAATACGTTCGCCATTGCCGCGGACACACTGAGCCACATACACGCCGCTGCTGGTGGTCGCAACGCGATCCACTGGGCGACCGAGACTCCACCCATGTTCGCCATGCCTAGCGCCAAGGCCGGCGCTGACATGGAGGACATTCAGCAGCCCGCCACCACCACCGACGTGGCCGCCGCCGCCGTCGCTGCTGAGAAGAAGGTGGAGGAGCCGCCTGCCCCTGCTCTCGCTGCACCTCCCGCGGAGGCAGCCCCACAGAGCAAGGCATCTGAGCCCGCCCTGGCAGCGGGGGATGTCGCTCCGGCAGTGGATCTGTCGAAGCTGAGCTTCGCGGAGCGTCTACGTCTGAAGGAGTCCACCAGCAAAGGTGCCGCCCCCGCCGCTCCCATCCGCGTAACCGACAAGGTGGCAAAGAGAGAGGATGCAGCTGCAGCGACCGAGGAGAAGCCGAAGCGGAAGTTCGGCGAGGAGGCCAAGGCGAAGAGCGGTGAACAGAAGCCGCGGGAGCCGCGCAGGGCCGCCAAGGAGGGTGCCGCTGAGGGCGAGAAGCGCAGGCCGGAGGCCGACAAGAAGCCGCGCAACGGCGGCCGGGCTATCGTCTTCTACGACATCATCATCAAGGGGCTCACAGAGAACAAGAAGGAGCAGGACGAACGGCACAAAGTAGGCGGCACTGCGACTGTCAAGCAGGTGAAGGTAGAGTCGCGGGCTGGCAAGCGTGACCCACAGGAGACCCGCACCTTCGCTTTCGTGCAGCTCGACCACGAGGTACTCAAGGCTGCTGAGGTGAGCCGCAGCGATGCCGTTGCCGGCATCATCGCCGACGCCCAGAAGCGCAAGGTGGTGACGGAGAAGATGCAAATGGAGGAGGTGCACGAGCGCAAGTACGTTGCGTAGGACGAGCACGGAGCACCGGAGCAGGTCTATATGGCGGCTCACACTACATGCGAAGACACTCATGTGCTCTTCCCCCCCCCCCCTATAGCATTTACCCACCGTGCCATAACCGCACCGCACCTGCTTGTCGTGCTTCTACGCGAATGTAGGGGAGACTCAGAGGATGGGCATAATTGGCTGGTGACTTCCACAGATGGGGATGCAGCTTTCTACTACTAATATACGTGTTGTGTTGGTGTCGGGCTTATCAAGGTTCTCTTCATTAATATGATTATGTATGTCCACGCTCGCGCATGCATGACTGTGTGGACGAATGGTACCTGTGATTTTAGCTCTCGTAAGTCGTAACATATGCAAGGCGCAAGGGAGTGAGGGTAATTGCTCCCGTCTTTGCATTAAGATTAACCATGGGAAGTTCCTCTTTTACCACCACGTGCTCTCCAGTGAAATGCTGTTTTCACAAACCACGTAGGCCCTTCTTCAATAATTGAGCTGTCGGATTTGCAGTCAGATTTGGTGGGGGAGGGGTGTTGCCGACGGGCTAGATGGTACTGATGGAAGCGATGGGCCTGCGCTGTCCCAACTACTGTTGCCATTCAGGCCCTCAAGCGACAGGTGCAGTACTCTCTTTCTCTTTGCCCGCCAACTCTCCCTGCTGGATCACGCCCGGCCAACGTACTTGACAGTCACTGCGGCGCTTTTCGTTGGGCTGGGAATGCTAAGAGAAGAGGAGGGGAGAGGCACAGAAAGGCACACTTGTCAGCAAGAACAGCGAGGCATGCGAAAGAGGAACAAAATTGTGGAAACTTTTAGCAAAATAAGTGAAGGAGGGAGAGCGGGAGAGCATGTCATCGTTCCCGAGAGGGTATGGTGAACTCAGTGTGTTCCTTTAAGCGATTTCTCTACGTGGGCTCTCTAGATGCGGGGCCGCTGCTTGTGTTTCAGGCTGCCTCCCTGCGCCTCCTATCCCCCTCCTTCACCCCTCCCAGAGACCGCGTTCATCCCACAACTATATGAGTTTATATATTTTTCTTAAAAACACTTTATTTCTCTCCTAGTGGTTTCCTTTCCTTTTCTTTTACTGATGTGGAAGGAATGGGGAAGGGAGCGAATGATGGCTGGGACTGTTTTAGTGCTGCTGTGCACATGCTCATCAGTACACGGGACAGCCTCGAGCTCATCTCTGTGAGTTGAAAGTGGAAGCCTCTCGGCACGGTCTGGCCGCTGAGCTTGTGTTGGTACGTCACTAACTACACAACAATCGCACATATACACAAGCAAATAAACACACACAATGTCCCTTCTCTGAACATTTTGGAGATGAGTTCTTTTGGAATGGAGTGAGGATCCTGCGTCCCCTTTGTGTGAGCAAAACCAAAAACAATACACACGTTTGTGTATGTGTGTGTCTGTTCGAAAGCAACGAATGGAAACAATGTCGTCTGATCTTCTTTTTTGAATATGCATATCTACAAAGCACTTTAGGTTGATTACATACACGAGCCACATTAATATCAGATTTCGTGCCCGCGTTCCAGCTGGAGTGCACGCCAGTGTTCTAACCCGATCAAAACAGTAAGGGCCGCGCGAGCCGGTAACACGCTCACCGAGGGAGGGGAGGGAGAGGGTGTGTGTGTGTGCTGAATTGCTGCTGGTGACGTTGTTCTTCCATGCTCAATGTTCGGCTGATAGGTTTCACTGGCACGATTGCCAGTGGAAAGACTGCGCGGTGCCATCATCTTCTGCAGCGTGCCCTCAATCGACAGCGCGTTGGGTCGCAACAGAGGCCACTGGTGTCAGAGGAGGTGCTGCAGATGGCTACATCGCACCACGCGATGACCGACGCATGGATTGCTCCCCCACGTGTTGCTGTCAAGTACATCAATGCCGACCTCGTGGGCCACTCCATTTACCTGCCTGGGACACCTTGCTATGCTGAGCTCATCGAGCATTTTGGGAGGGGGATACTGGAGGAGCATCCACGAGGAGACGCGACGGAGCCGTTCATCAACCGGCGCGTCCTCGGAGCTCTTGTGTTCTCTGACTCCAGAAAACTGACGCTCCTAAATTCCATTTGTTGGCCATACATATCGTCTGCAATCGGCTCTCAGCTCGAAGTCTTTGTGCGGGAGGCAACCGCCGCCAATCAGCGAGTTCTCCTGCTGGTAGTCGAGGCTGCCCTTCTCTTAGAGATGCGCACCTTACTGGGACTCTGCACTGATGTGTGGCTCACACACTGTGCCGCTGATGAGGCTGTGTCAAGGGCGATGTCACGTGACCACTTGTCAGAAGTGGAGGCCCGCAAGCGTGTGGACAGTCAGCTTGGGCTAGAGGGCAAGCTCGAGCAGCTGAAGGAGGCGGGCTTTACGGGAGGCATAGAGATGTTTGACACAACCGGCCTAGCACTGGAGGAGGGGCTAGTGCCGGTGGAGCACGCACTGGACACGTACTGGACTAAGCACATTGCCCCATTACTATGAGTCTGGCAAGGGCCCCGTGTGCACTTCTCTTTCGCGGGGATTGCTGAGGAGTCTTGCCTCCCTTTATCCGTCTTCCACAAATCATTTTGTGCGCGCGCATGTGTGTGTGTATATCAAAGCGTTTGCGCAACGATGTCCCTGTACAACCTCTCTGATAGCCTGCTCTATTTATTTGGTCGCAGTTCCTTCTTAATTACCATAATAGGGATATCGCAATGACTGCTCACTCGGGGCGCGACGATATCCCTAATTTTTCAAGCCAATCGGCTCCTCGCCTCTGTTAATTATACTCTTTCTCCCCTCTTCCCTCCCCGTAACTACGATCCGCTGCCGACGACGTCAGAGCCGTGAGTATACCTACACGCACATATATATAAAAAAAGAAACAACAAATAAAGGGAACATAAAGGACACTTTAGAGATCAAAAGAAGAGACTTAGATTTGCATACGCAGATTTTGCATATATAAATATCTCTCTCTCTATATACGCACACATAATTTATATTTATATCAGCACTGGGACTCAATGACCTCCAAGTCCCGACCGGTGGATAAGGACAGTGAAATAGTGAGCGAGAAGTATGCGCTTGAGTGCATAGCCGGCCAGGGCACCTTTGGCACTGTGCAGCTAGGAAAAGAGAAGACGACCGGCCATCCAGTAGCTATCAAGCGTGTGATCCAGGACCCCCGATTCCGTAACCGCGAGCTGGAGATCATGCAGGACATCTCCGCACTGCGCCACCCAAATATTGTCCAGCTTCAGGCCCACTTCTACACAAGCGAGCGCAACGGCTCCGATGTGTACCTGAATGTTGTCATGGACTACGTGCCCACCACTCTCTACCGCTTTGGCCGCAGGTATTTCCACAAGAGGGCAGCACCGCCAAATGTGATGCTGAAGATCTTTACTTACCAATTGCTTCGCAGCATCGCAGTGCTGCAACTCCCCTCCATCAATGTGTGCCATCGCGACATCAAGCCGCAGAATGTGCTCGTCAATGAGGCCACCGGTGAGCTGAAGCTCTGCGACTTTGGTAGTTCAAAGCGTCTCTCTCCATCTGAGCCGAACGTTGCCTACATCTGCTCACGCTACTACCGCGCACCGGAGCTGATCTTCGGCAACAAGTTCTACACGTGTGCGGTGGACGTGTGGGCGGTTGGCTGCGTTTTTGCAGAGATGATGTTGGGCGACCCGCTCTTCCGTGGCGACTGTAGCCGCAAGCAGCTCCAGGAGATTGTGAAGGTACTGGGCCCCCTCACGAGCGACGAGATGCGCAAGCTGAACCCCACCAACGTCTCCGTCTCGCTGCCGAGTGGGGCTGGTATTCCATGGGAGGAGGTGTTTGGCTTCACCTACCCCCCTGAGGCATATGATCTTCTCAACCGTCTGCTTCGCTACCTGCCGGAGGATCGCCTCTCGCCCTTCGATGCAATGTGCCACGAATTTTTCGATGACCTGCACGACCCAGCGACCCGCATGCCAGATGGCAAGAGCCTTCCCACGAGTCTGCTCGAGTTCCTGCCTGAGGAAGTGGCTGCCATGACGAAGGAGCAGAAGGAGAAGCTGATCCGCAAGTGAGCTTGCCCGACATGAGGCCACCCTCTCGCGCACACTCTGCATGGACGGCATCATCGGTTGGCGAGTTGCAGCTAAAAGGGGTCAGAGGGCATAGGGAGATAGGAATACACACAGGCAGCTGCACATTCGAGCGGGCGGGGGGGGCCTAGGGCCACTACCGTGTGAGACTGGGCGGGAGGCTGGGGGCGGGCTCAGTGATCAGACGTGAGGCTCTCACAGCAACCCACGTACGTACTGATTACGGGCGGGCTCCATGACGCGCCACATTCCGCATGGTGGCTCTGACACGACGCAAATGACTGAGTGAATCGAACTTGATGGTTGCAGATCTGTGATCTGACGACACAGTACACACACTCTTTCTCTTTCCCTCCTCTGGTGAAATAGAGCTATATTTTTTGTATCTGTTTTCTCCTCCCTAAGCTCGTTCCTAATCCTCTTCCCCTTCCCACTTCACAACGCGCGTGTTTGTGAGGGGGGGGGGGCGATGCGCTACCATGCTGTGATAGATGTAATCGGGTCTCTCTGTCTGGGTACGTGGGAATGCTTGTTGCGATACTGTGGCTACAACGAAGCACAAGAGGACACAGATAGCGGTGGAGTGAGGTGGGGGGGGGGAGGGAGTACCTGAGCCGAGGAAGGTAACTGCCCTGAGCACCATCACTCATCACGCTGATACCTGACTTTGTAGGCCGCTGAGTTCGGGGAACTTCGCTCGTATGAGTGCACACGCATCAACTCACAAGCACAACCACAGCACCCCATATATGCATATAGATTTATACACACATATTGTATGCGCGGTGCCTCTAAATAGTTATTATACGTTCCTCTTTCACCGCCCGTTTGGAGCTGCCGACTATCCTCTGCAATTCTGCCACCACCCCACCTTGCTATTTCATTTGTGCCACCTGCGAGTCTCCTGAAGCGTCCCGATCTCACATCCACCGTTAATATCATCACGGTGCTTGGGGCTCGGGAGAGGGGATGCTTCCCGCAGGGCGGCTCTATTGTGGCTGGTAATGGGTGTGAAAGAGAAAAGGGCGTCTGTGTGGAACATGCGCGGTGTGTGTGTGTGTGTGTGGGGTGGGAGGAGTGTATGTTGAAGCGGAGGGTGACGTGGCCGCCCCTTCTCACATGTACCTTTGAGATGTTTTTTTTTTTTGGTGTTTCCAGGCGCGCTATGGTAAATTGAAGAGAAACCAATCATAAAAAAAGGAATTAGCTGTTTGGAGACTCGGGGGAGGAAGGCAGAGGCAGAGGAGAGAGGAGGGAGGAGGGCGTTAGCTCTCTCGGGCCGGACTGACATGCCCCGTTTTTTTTAGTTGTGTGTGTGTGTGTGCTTCTTTTTTTTCCTGTATTTTCTTTTTTTATATATGCTCCTCTTCCTCCCCCCCTCCCCTTTAGGTACGTTGACCTATGGTGTTCCTTCTCAGTGCATATTGCGAGCGTACACCACGCACGTGCGCATATATAGAGATGCATGGTTGATCTGCCCATGCGTACATGCAATGATGAGGCACAAACAGAGGGGTGAGTGGGCGGGGAGGACCACTGAGCCCACGATGTGTTGCAGCAGAGGTGCTTTGAATACGCACATCCTTTCGTTGGATATTACTAGGAAAAAGGTGTGTATGTCTTTGTTGAAGGGATGAGGGATGGGAGTAGAAGGCAGAGTAGGGCACAATAATGTACACGCGCACTGCTCTTTCTACCGAAAGGGAATAATAATAATAAAAGTATGTTTCTTTTTTGTTCTTGTCACTATATATATATATATATACATACATATATAGTGTGTGTGTGCGATTTCTGCGGTTGCAAGGGTGTAGGTGCTTATAGCGGGGAGCGAGCAACCCAAAATATGAGTGAAGTGCGGGAGGGCCTATTGCCGTGCTATTGCGTGTGAGAGGGAAAGGGATAGCGTAAGGAAGCAGTGGTGGATGCACATTTTCTCACGTGACAATGCAGGAGACGTAGAGGTGGACGGGTGGTGGTGGGGTGGAGCTGCATCATGTGAAACTTAGACGCTCCCCCTCCCTCCCCCATCTTCCTGACTCCTTATTTGTGTGCGCAGGGATTGACCCTGCGGTGTAGTCGTTGGCGAAGCAGATGGAATTGGATAATTGCTATTATCGTTGGCTTTCCCCCTCTTCCATCTTCCTTGCGGTGAATGTGCATCTACGTTTATCGCGAGGGATTCGCATGTGATGCTTTATTAGGGAAGTGACTCCCTCCACATATTTCTCTTTTTTCTCTCCCCCTATTCTCTTTATCCCCTCCCCCGTCGCTCTGCTTCACACAGCGTTATATGCATTTGTAAATATTTGCTGCGTAGTCGCTGATATATCTTTTCAGATCTCGCGAAATGTTTCTGTTAGTGTGTACTTCATTGAAATGTGAGACTGGTTTAACGAAGAAAGGGTTTTCATTCCGATGGGCATCATTATAGTTAAAGAGAGGTTGCCTGTATTGTCAAGAATATGGTAAAAAAGTGCACGTATGTTCACATACCAGTACTCTCATACCCACATGTACACATACACACACGCACATACACACATGCACACACATACATACGCATGCACAGACAAAGTGTACGTTAAAAAGGGAATAGAAACATACAGACGTTTGAATGAAGAATATTTGTAGTCTCATGTCTGTAGATGTAGGTGCGTTTGTGTGTCTGCGTGTGTGTGTGTTTGTGAGTGTGCGTGAAGGAGAGGTACATACACCCTTTTTCTTTAGCGGCGTAAATCAGAGCAATTGTATTGATGTTCATTTGTTGTGTTGGCACGAGACGTTTAGTTCGTAAGCATTGATGCATGATGAGCACAAGTCCAATTATAGCTGGAGGTTCCTTTACCCTACCACACAGACGCGTACACTTGGATACTTCGGTCTCGGTGCCGCAATATGCATCACCGATATGGGTGAGTATGTGTGTGTGTGCAATACATGCGCTTGCCCTGCTCTGCTGATCTTGCACCCTGTTTTTTTTATTCTTTGCACAACTCTACGACGAGTGTCTTTCCCTCTCTACTCTATCGTAAGAACATCATTTCTTCTCTCCCCCCTTCCCGTGCATGCCCTTACACTGATCGCACGTTCCCTCTACACATGTGGCCACGCCGTGGTGTATGATTTTCGAAAGAAAGCAACGCAAGTTCCCCACACGTGCACGCGGTCAGTGTGGCTAAATACGCTACCATTTCAACATCATCACTATAGTTGCTCTCTATAGCAGTTGGGACAACAGGCACTCCCCTTATAGACGCCATTTGGAGGATACCGTTTTCCCTGTTTTTCTTTGTGTGTCCCCTCGGCTCTTTAGTGCACCTGCACCTCTCCATGCTGGGCCTTTCTGCATTGTCGCTGGCGCGCTATCAAAAGGTGCGGTGCATTCGGGAAGAAACCAGCAGTACACGGCAGCGACGCGGGGTGATTCTGAGCACCAGCACACAAGCACCAGGGACCTTCCATCTGTCCGGCAACCATTCACCTCACAGCCGACTCGCAGCCCAACTAGAGCAGCGCGTCCTTCTGAGCATCGTGAGAGACGCGCACGGGAGGCAGATCGCAGCTCCTTTAGTACTCTAGAGACAGAAAACAACGTCTTACTTACAGTCTTGAAGGGAATTCACTTCTATACCTCGTTCTTTTTGGGCCTGAAGCCTGTGGAAATCTCTCAACCATATCAGGGCCGGACCGCCGCACAATACGTGGAGTCCGCCCCTCCTATGGAGCGTAGTTCAGGATTTCATTCAGCAGACCGCGGCGATGTGTCTGTACGCCCTGTGAAGGGCCTGTCTGCCGCGGCCCGGCAGGCGGTACTGCGGCCGGTGTGTATTATTACCGTTGCCCCCAATCCTGAGCTCTCAACACAGATTGCATCATTGCTGGCGACACCGCTACCACGTTCAACTGACGCTGGTCGCGATGAAGGGCTCTGCACACGACTGCAGGTACCCGCTGGTGTCCTCTATGTGTTCGGTGTGCTTAGCGGAGTTTGAAGATCACAGCGAGGCGGCTGAGCTGCCTTGCGGCCACATATTCCACTTTCCCTGCATGAACCGGTGGCTTGAAGCGCACAGCACATGTCCTTAATGTCGTGCTGAGATGCAGAAGTTGCCATGATCAGCGCCATGTTGCCAGTGCCACCTCCAATCTACTTATCGGTTCTGTATAATCTCCTTTCTGTTGTTGATGCTGTCATCATTTTTTTAAATAGTGCTTCAGGCACCGCTGGGAGCGAAGCGCCGACAAGAGAAGCCGTCTATTTGTTTTTGCTGAATAGAATACTGCTGCTGGAGACATATATATTTCTCGTGGATTGAGGGCTCTTCTTTTGTGTGTCATTAGAGTACCTTCGCGTCCTCGCGTTTTCTCTTTTTCTCTGTGATTGGTGGAGATGATAGTGTCTCCCTCTCTCTCAACGCGCACCCCCCCTTCTTGGGAGTGCGTGCAGTCATTGGACCTTAGTTGCTGGCAGTGCATCGCCAGTATACGACACAGGATTCAGAGGAATAACCACATATTTGCCAAGTTCCTTTCCCCCTGTCCCGATGCGATACTGACGTTCCACTCACCTACGCCTTTGTTCTGCCGTTTCACATTCTCTCTCTCTCACCGCTTGTGCTTGTTTTTTTTCTCGTTCTTCCGTTCCACGTACAATATCACCGTGTTTTGACAGCACACATTGCAGCTGAGTGCCTATCGCAATGCAATCTATTAGCCTCCTCGCCCGTCGGCGCTCCGGTGCAGCCGTGGCGGGCACGTGTGCTTCAGTGGCACACCAGGCACAGCGCAGATGTTTGTCGGTTCGCACGGAGGACTTCTTTAGCAAAGAGGGTATCAGCCACGCTCGACGAGTGTCCTGGGCGCCCCACACAACAGAGAAGAAACAGGGCGCTTTTGCAAAGCTCGCACGTTCCAACTTTAACGACCCGCTCCCTGAAAGCTTCAACTCGCAGCCGTACGCAGAGGAGGAGATTGAGGCCTATCGTGCTCACCACAAGCCTGACGTGTACATTTACCGCTATGCCGTCTCACCTACGCATATGTCTCTCCGTGACTAACCGTCTCAGATCGTACATCTGCCATTCGGTGTCGACGGCTACGATGATGATGCTCGACTCTTACAGGAATGAAGGTAGCCGAATCACTCAACACAGGAGATAAGCTGAATAAATACCCAAAGCATGTATCCATGTCCTCCCCCCTTTTCCACTTGGTGTGCAGATAAATGGTGCAGACGCTTGTCCACCTCTCCCTTGCAAGTTCAGAGGAGTCGGCACTTCCCTCCTACTATCTGCTTCTGTTCCTCTTGCTCCTTCCTCCTTCTCCTCCTTCGCCTGTTTGTACACTGCAGTATAGCGTGACGTCTCCTCCGTAGTGGACTGTCGGAGAC
>JAODGE020002975.1:0-10310 GCA_027574965.2 Ecitophya simulans
ATATTACAAAAATTTTAACAATTATGCATTCTCGGTTTTCTGCTCGATGACCCAGAAATGAATTAGTAAAAATTCAAAGAAATTGAGAAACCAACATTGAAGGTCCTGGCAAATTATGTCAAATGAAAACAATAGCTTGTGAATAATATAGTGCAGTTTTAAATATTTATATTTTTGTCTTGCGTGTTATCATTCACCAACGCCTACTTTGTTGCCTACTATTCTATTCTTTTATAATTTTTATAGTCAAACTGCATAAAGTAGCTATGACTTATTACTCAACCCAATATTATTCGCAAAGATATTTATGAAGAGCCATGTTTCAATCAACTGTGCGCGTTCGAAGAATATCTTAAGAAACGTTGGGGGAGTCCCCATCGTCCTTAAACTCGCATTAAAAAAGCCACTCCGAGCACATTTTACGACGCCTATTATTTTCGATCAGCGAAGCGTTCGCGCCTCCGACAGCGCCGTTACGCGCCGACAATGCGTCCTTAAAGCGTTTCACTTACTCGGGCGAAATTATTGCCAGGCGCATGGCAGCCATTACGATTTAATTGAGTGAGAACCGCGCGCGGTGATGCCGAGTCGGTAAGTACGTTGATTGGCATATGGAGAACGTGCCGAAATAAACGAGCAAGAACAGGCGAAGTGCAATTAATCGAACGTAGTCGGCAACGCGCAAACTGCCAGCATCGGAAAGATATTAATTGCTCGGATTGTTAGCAGCCATGCGACGATCGTACATGTTTGTCTGTGCAAAGTGCAAAAAAAACACTTCGTTCGCAGCGAATAATCGACATTTACGTTTTGAAACTTGTTGACGTTTAAGTTGAAGTCAAATTACACTGCATCGAGATTTTCCGCTTCGACTGGCGCGCCTCGACAGCGATTTCACAATCAGCCGCGTCGATATATTAAGTTGCGCTGCAGAAAATGCGGAAGGATCGGAAGCAGTCGGTCGTGACGCGACGAGGCGGCGCGTTTGTTGACACAACAGATTGAAAAATCGTTACTTACATAACGAAGCGAAATTACAAAACAGGTAGCACCGGAATCAGCCGACTGGAAGCGCTTATCTCCGCGAAATGTACCGTTCTGATATTTCGTTTCGTTTTCAAGTGCGGCACGAAGAAATGACGTTTGCGAGTTGAAAACAGTCTAAAACGTTCACTATTCACGGCGGGTAAACAAGGAAAATTCAGTTTATATTGAGAAGTAATTTTTCGCTTGAATTCCCTACATTGACCGGCACAATTTGTTTAAAACTTAGTACAAATTGTTACTCGGATGTTGTGGTATTATGCAAACTAATAATTAACGTTTTGGTTTAATTTAAAATTTACTCCCGGAACATAATAATTAAAAAAGTTACCCATAGTATTAAGTTGAGTTTGAAAAGTTTCAAAAGTTATCTCGGCTCCGAAGTTACGTGATTTGTTTTTTGAAACACTTGGTTTAAATATATAAGAAAACGTCGCCAAGTCCCTGCAAACTACAACTCGAATTAGATTCGATTGTAAATTTAATTGACAATGTAGTAAAATTAATAACAGAAGAAATATATATATATATATATATAGAACGTTGGCATCCCAGCGAACGCTTTGGCGAAAGACGTTTTAATATCCGCAGCTTTAAAA
Organism: Ecitophya simulans; assembly: GCA_027574965.2. NCBI lineage: Eukaryota > Metazoa > Arthropoda > Insecta > Coleoptera > Staphylinidae > Ecitophya > Ecitophya simulans. Next base: position 1,644 of record JAODGE020002975.1, read on the forward strand.
TTTCATGCAAAATTTAATATTTGAACTTTATGAAAATGAACAATAACCTCCGGCGTGGGTCAAGAATGCAGGAAATGCACGTGCTGCAAGCCGCAGCAAACTTTTCCTCATATTTGGAAAAACTTTCCACAACCGGTGTGTTAATAAACGCGACTCCGCCGCCCCTCCCGCTCGGTATCGCCGCGATACAGACGCCGATAACGTCGAGAATCAAAAATTTATAGTGTGTAAATCCGAAATCAGCGTACGGTGGGTAACAAAGCAGCTCAAACCGCCCGCCGCTTTTCTGCTCGGCGGCGGTCGAGGGCAAGGACGTAGCAGCTAATACTCAACGTCAATAGATACTCTTCGTACATGCATAATACCGGCGCTGGAGCGTCCCGGGGTGCGTGCCGGGCGTGGGGAGCACGTGCGGAGGCGCCGAAGCAAAGAGAGGAGATGGGGTTCGTTGGCGAGGTCAAAGTATACATAATGAGCGTACGGGTCATGCGGCCCGCACGTTTCGTCCACGCCTCGGCTTGCCGTGTGGCGGCGTGCTGTTGGCTTTGCCTTCGGCCGCAATGTTTGGTTTTCCATGTGTACACACATTCCACTCGGCAGGCTGCGCCTCAGATTGTGCCACTTCGCGCTAAAAATTTAAATTCCGCCATTCCCAGGCTCGTCGTCATCGCGTACGAAAATTAATGCCAACAGCGCGTTCGAAAGGTTAACATTCCTTTCAATTATATCGCGTTAGGCGTTTGTGCCGGTGAAGTTTCCGAGCGTCAAAATGATGATCGTCGTGACGAATGATAAAAACTACTTTCTTTCCCCGAGGCGCCGCGAGGAAGTAATTAAATGAGAAGTTGGCGTTCATTACTAAATGAAACTTAGGTAAACTCGGTTAGCTAGATATAAAGCTAACAAACTTTTGTATTTAGAAACTCGTCGTGAGCAAATAATAAAATTGTTATCGAAGTTTGCGCGTTTTCAGCTGCCCGCGATTCGGAATGCTCCTTTTATGACAATATTTATTGTATTATATCTGGTGAAGGTTTTGCGCTATTATCAACACCCCGCACAATAAAACCGAATGTTTTTAAGCCAAACATATACAAACGATGCAAAAACTCATTTGATCAAAAATATTTTTCCACGCCCGGTTTCCCATATGATTTCCACTTTCATCCAACCGAGATGTCCCACTTCCTGCACTGCTTCTCAAAGCACATTTCACACATTCAGATTCGGAATTTAGTGAAATGCGTGAAAGGGGGGATGATGGAGAGCGTTGCGTAGTTTTCGCAGGAAGCGCGGCGTTGGTGGCTGCGCCGGGCAGGGGAAAAAAATATACGAAAACGCAATGTTTGCGTTCGCGTCGCGCGGATTACGCGCGACGCTTAGGCGAAAGTGTCGGGCGGACAAGTCCCCGTAATAAATTCGGTTATCGGTGGTGAATTTTCGCTCTGAGGGTTATTTTCCGACGCGGCGACGCGTCGCGCCGCGACATAATAAAGATGAATTTCAAAATTTATAACCTGCCCCTATAAATCAATTCCGTGTTTAAACATCGTTATTCACAACCAGACCGCCAGCGCCAACCGCCGCCGATATTCTGAGAAAGAAGCCTTTCACCTTGCGCGTTTCATGTGCGCCGCACGCGAACAAAATAAATATTTCTGTTTAAACAGTTTCGACGTCTCGACGTAAAATTCCGATATAGCGCCCTCAAGATTTGGCGAGAAGTCTGGAAATTGCCTCAAGCAAAAATTATTCAAAAATTCTTAATGAACAAATTCATTTTTCGCCTTGTCTATGACTGCAGCAGTGCGCAAAAATGCTCGAAATGGGAACAGATCAAAATTCCCGTAGAATAATTCACTTTCGTGTCGTGTGTGTGTCCGACACTATTTATGATTGGACGCCCGCGGGGGCGGCGCTCGGCGCGCGTGCGCGAGTCGTGCCGGCGGCGCGTGTTTGTTTTCCGCCGGAGGTGTTTCGACGTTTCGTCGCGCCGCGTCGACACGAACAGATGCAAGGATTGAATACCAATGCAACTCTCGCCGGTCGTTCATTTCATCTACGTGCTCCGAGCGTACCCGGATCCGGCCGGAGCGTGTCTTTACATTTCGCCATCAACGCCTGACCCGTAGATAACACGAGTTGGTCAACTGCGTCAAGGATGCGCTTTAATTAAATTTATGTCTCGAGCTCCTTGAACATACTTTCGCTAAGAGTTCGCATCTTTAAATATGCTTACATAATCAAAAGCGTTCGCAGATTTCCGGAATCTGCGCCAGATACGCCGCGAACGCATCCGACAAATAATTATTGAATTTCATTCGAAACGCGAACGCAGGAGCGGCAAAAAAATGCTCGACGCAAGCAACTCCTGCGTGCGAGCCCGGCGCCGTCGCCACGACTTGCCCGGATCGCGCACCGCAAGGCGATTGGAAAAAGGCGCGATGATCAAAAGGAAACATTTATACAGCCGATCGGTTTCTGGCCATGCTTCCCTTCCATTGGAATGTAAATAATTACATAATCTGACTGACTGAAAGAAGTGTGGTAAATCTAAGTCTCACCACATTCGTGTTACATTTACGATTTTCCGACTAAAACGACAAAGAAACGAAAAAACGTTCCAAATTTTTACGTTCTCAAGTTTCCCCAGTATTCCATGTTTAGTCCGGGCTGTGTGCCTGTGACATTTTAACACTCCAATTTCTTTCCACGTCTTGTTTGCTCAGAGAACAATGCGTATACATGGAAATTCGTTCATTTAAGCGTTCGCGTTGCCTAACTTTGCATCACTTCCACAACCCCGGACAAATATTTTTACAAGCGTTTAGCCCTTCGGCCTTGCGTGGTAGAAGTAAAGCGGAAAGTTGAACACTCAACAGGTTCTGATTGCATTAAAATCGGCCTTCCGCCCGAACGATCGCGATCAGTCGGAGGAAATTTTGCAATTTGAATGCCGTACGACTAGTTCGATTTCCGGCCGTCTCGGGCGCGCGGAATGTCAATAGCAAGTGAGTTGGGCGCGCACCCCTCGCTTGCGATCATGATCAATTAGGTTCAGAGGGCTTCCGAAACGCTTTGTGGAGATAAGCAAACGCACGGCGAGCCAATTCAACCCGTAGTATCTTTGAGTTGGCGCACATGCATGCACCAGACAAAGGAATGTATTATCACATGAATAAATACGGCGACTGGCACTAGTTTTAATTGTTTGGTCTGCAAGAACGCGGTCGACAGGTCTGAGTGCATTGACCACACTGCAATAAAATCCCTGCCGCCTGCAAGAAGAGTAAAAAGCAGGTGATACGTGTGAAATGATCTGTACCGAACAGCTATCTATCTTCCGGATATACTAGACGTGTCAACGCGGATCGACAGTTGGCTACGACCGAAAATTGTAGATGTGATGTTCTGCTGCAGGAATTTTGCCGGTGAAAAATCTCGGCCAACTGACCTGTGTCGGATTTGACGCAGACTTTTTCGCTTATATAAGTAATTACAGGAGATTGTTCAGGCTAAGTGGAGGTAAACCAATTGCTTATAACTTGCTTATAACTCACCAGTAGTAAAAACTTTCCGTTAACTATTCCCAATTAAATAATATTTTCACTGGTTTCACTGGTTTCACTGGTTCATGACACATATTCCATTTATGATGTAAAATTTATAAACTTGCATATCAAAATTTCGAAATTTTATTGTGTAATTTGCTCGAGACTTGGATTAGTTATCATTGTGGTAAGAACATAATCAATATTCTTTTTACAAAATTTTATTTTAAAATGCACATTGAATGTATTTGCACGACGTAACAGATATTTACGTCGCATAAGCGAATAGTAGTGTTTCACGCTCAAGGCAAATTTCAAAGCCCGACCCAGGACAAGGCTTTGATAGCGATTGTGGTTCAACCGAAGAGAGGGTTTTAACAGGCCAGAAGTGCAATTGATGTTTCGGTCAGAGTGAGGCACAATATCTTACGCTAATCAAAATCAATAAATTTAATCCAACATTCAAAATTAATAATGTCATCATAATTTTCTTGTTCCTCTATACATTGTTATGAAGAGTAGTTACCACCTAGTCTATCACTTTTAACTGTTCAAACTATTTAACGTCACTAGATTAATTCATGGCAATTGCGATAAGAAGTAGCAGTAAAAAGTACATCAAGCTGGAAATGAACAAAGCAGCAGTCGCAAGTAAAACTTAATTTAAAAAATTTAAAAATACGCAGAAGAAATTATAAGACGTTATATTAAATAATTTTTATTTTCATGATGTAACGTCTTATCAAACTTAGTTAATCATTCAACTATTTTAATTTTACCGTTTTCCTGATTGTGCATTATTATTAATTATGTAACCTCATTGTCAACCTTCAATGAAATCTTTTCTCGAGAATATTTTTCTTCACACACAATAATGTTTATTAATCATTTATATTTGTATGATTTTACTTATGTTTTATATCTACAATTGATACAATTGATATCGCGTTTATCTACATTCAATACAAAGCAAACACTCAATTCGCAATAACATTCCTCCCGCACTTAATCCAGGATAAACAAATTTTATTTCATGTTCAAACCGGCATGGTGAATAGAATTCAATTTAGGCGCAAAAAAAGTCGAATAACGTTCGCATCATTTTCTCGCTGAATGTTTCGATGCAATTTCGCCCGAACGCCGAAAAAGCAAAATTATGTGCAATTTGCGTCATTACACGAACAAATTCTTGCGCGCGCGTTGCCACGTCACGCCACGTTTAAGTAATTTATTGATGTAAATTGGATCGGATTAAAAGTGTCCCTCTATTGAAACGCTAGGCGCGTCCCGCGCGTCGAACACGCGCGCCCAGCGCCTCCACCGGCCGTGGCGGCGCGAAAACTACAATTTTAATTGCGTTCATCAAAATATTGCCGATGTGCGTTACGCGACAAATGTTGCGCGCCGAAAAAAAAAAATGGAATCGTTCGAAACGCGCGCGTTAAATTACCAGCGCTTGCCTGCGCCAGCATGCGCGTGTTTTGAGTACGATGACAAATCGTCGTTAATTAAAATCTTCATGTCGCGTTGTTAAATGCATAATTAATAACAATCTATTGCATCCAATATTTGCCAATAAGTTAACAGTAAAATTTGTTCAATCAATTTAGTTGATTTAGTTTAGCCGGTTACACATTGCAGGCGCCAACCTTTTACCGGCCGAGAGCTGCTGAATTTGAAATTTTCATTTGTTAATTACCGAATCGCAAAGTAAACGCACCGTAAAAGCTTGGTAGCCGAGGGCCGAAGGTTAGAATGCAATGCGAAAACAGTCGCACGTTGCCAGTGCGCTTTGCAGGAGCACGAGAACGAGGTTGCAATGCGGCACGCATTCGTCCTTGCGTTCGTATCTGCACGCACGCAGGATGCAGCACCAACGAGGGAGAAAGAGAGACGCGCAGCGCACGTCGGGGTTGTGTGCGCGCAGCGGCGCAGAACGCCAGCGCGCGAATATCCTGCTGAGGGTGGGAGGCTCGGCCCGGGCGCTGCCGTCGGGCCGGCGCGCAGTTCTCGATCTGTCTTTCGCAACCGACTTTCGCGTCGCCACGCAGCGACAAAACGCACCCCCGTCGCGCGTGTCCTGCCGATGCTCCTGCGGCGTGTGTGTGCATCGATATGTTTCATACGAAACGTGTCGCGCATTCGAAAAAACGTGCGTGACAAGTGAACATCCTCATCCGCGTGAAATCAGCGATTACCAGTTCGAACCACCCCCCCGAAACATCCAGCGACGCCTTTCATCCGCCCGTCATCGACGGCAAATAGTGGTCGCCGATGATCGAGTGACATTATTCGTAATTGATTAATTAAATCGAATGACTCTGTGAACATTTGATGTTTTAATGGCAACTTGCAGCGACTTTGAGGATTCGACGCTCGGGGCGGACGTGCTAATTAAAGCAAGTGCACTACATTAAACTAATTGGCGGCACACGGAAACGCGGATACCTGCGTCAACTGAAATAACTCTTAATTAGTCGCCGCGTCAAAGGGGTGCAAAAATTACCGTGTTGTTAGTGAATTATTATGCGGATTACACAACGATGAATCATCGTTGTTGTTATGGGCATGCGCGACAAATGGATAAATTGGATTTAATCACTTAATATGAAAGGTAATTTTCGTGTTGGCTGTTTTCCATTTCGCATACTCTCCGGGGTCTTCCGGTTGGGTGTGTAATGGTGTATTGACTTGCTCGACGGCTTCGGCTGTGTTTAATATAAATGTCAGTAAAGATAGTAAGGGATGGCGTGTTGGCTTTGTGGATTTATGCTGGCGCCGGCGAGGTTACAGCGCCGTGAAAACTCGTAGGTCTTGAGAAAATTTCAGTTATTCATGCAACCGGCAATATTGCCATAATATGCGGCTATTATGGTCGGACGTATTTCGCACGCTCCCCGAAGGTATTAATTATTCGTGCGCGACGGCGGTTATTATCTACGATTCGGCGCGGTTTGGCGATTGGCGGCGGCGACCCGCAGCACCGCCGGGCCTTCGGTCGTGGATCGCGCACGTTTGCCGTTGGGCCCGAGTCAACTAGAGCGAGAAACAGATCTAACTTGAAGTCGCCACAGCTGGGCCGACGGCGGCGGCGGTGGACGCGTTCCGAGCGAGACGGAGAGAAGAGACACCAGCCTGCCGGAGGGCGCTTAATCTCGTTTCGGCTGGTAATAACTCGGTAATATTTGACGCGTTGCAATCAGCACTGGGATGAATTCATTCGCGACTAATCTCTCGTGGAATCAAACGCGCAGCTAACATGCGGAAATGCGATGTACTTTTTTAAACGTTGCACATTGCAGCAAGCAGGACTATACAAATTTAATTTAAAAAGGCGTGCCAATTTGTCCTCCGGTATTCTAACGCAGTAATTAACTGTAATTTCCTGTCAGACTTAATACACCCGCGACATATTTTGGTGATTTTACTGATTATAATTCGCGACGCGCGTATCGACGCGCGGCTCGTTGTCCCCATCTGCTCGACGAGACTTCGTTTACTTCCCGTAATGGCTAATTTGTTGCTTATTACTTATGCCCAGTGCGCGCGCCATGTCAAACCGTAAACGTCCGCTTTGCAAATTAATAATTTAGAACGTTTCTTTGCGTCGCTGGTAAATGTGACTTCCGCTTTCGCCGACGCAGAATTCGTTTTCTCAGGCAGAAATCGTTTTAATATTATTCCTAATGAATTAATTACCGATGCAAACACACCAAGTTATTCACCTGCAGCGTCGTCAAAGTTAAACATCGTGCATAGTTTTAATATATTTAAACATTCGCGATGTTTGTGTAAATATTTTGGCGCGCTTAATTGCTAATTCCGTATTTATTAACTTCGACGTTTATAAATAAACGTAATTTATGTGCACATAATGTATTTGATTCAAAACCGCGTCGAAACGAGGGCGGCCAATAAATTTAGAAATGTGCATGTTAAAAGCTCGCGTTGACGTAAATTATTCAACGTGCTTTCACCGGCGCCTCCACCATTACTAGTCCGCCATTCAGCTATTTCTTGTACGTGCGCGAGAGATTTTAATGAATTTAATGCGACGCATGCGGTATAATGAGTTGGAGATAAAACGATGTTTGCCATAACATGCGGCGTCATTCCGACAAGAGTCAACCGTAGGCGGCTAAAATTTACGGCCGCATATATTTAATATAGACAGGTTTATCATTTATTAGTTGGGGTAGTTCACTCTGGTTTGCATTCACGTTCTATCCTCGCAGAATTTCCTTTGCGATACAGCTTGTTTCACATGCGATCGCCTTTGTTCGGGTTGTAAGATTTGCGATTTTTAGTGTCGGTGGTGTCGCGTCCTCATTCGTACTTGTAGCCATCGTCGTTTTGCGTGTTATGATTCACAGTATGCGGCGGCGTAAAGTGGGCGAAGCGCAAGTAATTAAATCCATTTATGTCGCTAACTTTACTCTGCTTTCAACGGCCTAGCACGATTCTGCCACGCTGCGTCTCTGTTTCTTGCTTTGAAATCTGAATTTTGGAATTTAGTTGTGCGCTCCCCTGTCTGTAATCCTATTATGACACATATTGTATAATCTAATTTGTTTGTCCTTAATACGAATTGGTACGCTAACATATTTATACCCTTGCCCGTTGGCCTGCTCGCAGCAGGAAATTGAGCCGTTTCCATTAATCGTTTAGCGACTCGGACCTGATTGCAAACCGACACGTAGCAATACGTTCCCTGTCTGGTACTCATAAAACTTACAGGATGCACCCGACCTACATGGCGCACACGTGCGTGGACACAGCACGCGAACCCGAATAGAAAATTTATCTTCTCGCTCAGGTGCACAAGTTGATGAATCAGTCAGGCGATTGGATATTGATTTGCATTGACGGAACCTATTACTATCTATAAATTACTATCTACATTACCGACTAATCAACTTTTGTTTCAAACTTCCACAAGCTCTTTTCCTTTCCATTAAAATTGCGTCAACAGATCATTTATTGCAATGGAATTACTGAGTTTTCGATTGCATTTAATCTTGAAGTCATTTAAACATCATTAACGTCAGTATCTAGGCGCGTTACAGGAATAGTGTAAACACTAGAATGTAATATTTTATCAAACCTTAAAATGTTA
>JAODGE020002983.1:0-28526 GCA_027574965.2 Ecitophya simulans
CAATAAGACGCCATTCGTATTTCGAGCGAGACTGTGGTTGGAAGTAAATGTCTATTTTCACACAGTCCCCAGCTTCGACCATACCATCACGAGCTTTTGTAAAGAAAATATTCGAAGGGCGTTCGGACGTTGATTGGATTAATATTTTGTACGAGCAAGCAACAGCTCCGCTAAATTAGAATAATCATAGTATTATATAAATAATAAAGATCAAATTACACTGATATACTTGTTTTCTAGAAAAACCGTTTTTCTCAGAGCAAATCCGCATTGCACTCTTCCGAAGTCCACAGAATTGTGTTTAAAAACCAGTGATGGTACGGTGACGATTGCTCGAATTTCAAAATCTATTTTGATTGTTGCGTTAATCTAGATTAAAGAAACAAGCACAATTAGTAATTTAACGTAATCTTAAAAATATCTCAAACATACCACGCATGATACATGACTAACTACTTCAGTATCAGGCAGTGGATAAATTTTTGATGTAGGTTTAAACACCAAAAATGGTCCAGGTTGACCTGTTTGGAACACCATATTAAATCCGTTTTCGCAACCTTTGCGAGCCACTCGCAACCAGAACAATTTCGTCATAGCCTCGGAGTATTTCAACGGTTTTATCATCACGTCTCTTTCCGAATTGAGAATAACGTAACCGAGATCGATAATGTATAGAGGCAGAACTAAATCGGGAATAATTGCAGTTGAATTTGCATATTTATACGGAACCAGAGCGGGATTGGCAAGTAAATGTCTTTGGATAGCTTTCCGTTCGATTGCCATTGCTATATCTTTAGTAGAAGGATAATGTCGCTAGAAAAATAGGATATGTAGAGTTGTCAAGGGTATTGTGACAAAATTATACTTTGTATCTGACATATTCCCAATCGTTAAAATCCGGCTCAATTTGCGATGTGTAGTCTTCATTACATTGCGAATGAGATGGATAAGTAATGTCAGCAATAGCATAATAAGACATGATGTTTTGTTCGTCATCCAGAGGACGTGGAAACTCAAAGTAAAATTGTGGCAACACCCCACATCCTTTTATAACCAACTTGATAGGATCAAAGTAAGCAATCTATAATAACGATACAAAATAATAGGTGCAACAGAATCGGTTATTCAAACTCACTTCCAGTGACGCAATCGTTTCAAAATATCCGGGATATCCCGGAAAGTATTTCACAGTTATTTCTGCCATTCCGTTCTCTACAATTGTACCTTCTACAGGTTGAATTGAAATCCAACCAGGTTCAGCTACAAATGTGGTATTGAGCGTAGGATACCTGACACAGTACTGAAACTTTGTATATCCAAAGTTATCTATTTGAAACGTCGTCTCTGCTACTTGGTTAAACACAATCACGCCGAAATCAACCACGTTATTTTTAAGATGGTATAGAATCTCCCCGGACTTGGCATATATGTCTAATTCACTTGCGGCCCCTCCAGCAACAGTACATGCTATTGTAGCAATTACTTCAGTGTTTGGTGGAGGCGAAACGGAGACAGATACCGTGTGATATTCAAACGGTGCCAATCGTCCTGATCGTGGCACGATATCAATAACTTGTCTTCTCTGGTCAATGGGAACGAACGTATTTAAAATGTTCATCAGTTGAGGGTCAACTGCCTTGGTACTGTCATTATATTCTGCAACCATTGGAGAAATAATCGGGCGTAACGCTTCTCGCAAAACTTCATCTTCAATTGTCTGCTCAGCTACACGAAGACAATCATCATCGACCAGAATAGCACTACTAGTTTCTGGTCCAACCAACACAGACTGTTCCTCTTCACAATAGTTATCTGCATCATATCTCTCTTCGGTATGCCATTCCCCGATATCGTCTTGCATAAATTGGTTCAGGTATTCTTCATCAAGCGGCATATAATTACCGAGGGAGTCATATGAACTGGCAGTTAAATCCGAAGCTTGTTCTTTCTAGAATGTATGATATTTAAACGTTTGAATTGCGTATTAGAAAATGCACTGTTTTCATACCTCTTGACATGCGATTGGAGTAATTGTTAAACGATCATCACGTAATTTAAACTCATAGTCAACCTGTAAAGGACTTTGATTCCATATGTAAACCAGCTTATTGGCACTGTTCCCAATGGCAATGCTATCAAAGTCAAGAAAAATTGGTTCAAATATTACATTCGGATAATTAACAATCCCGACTAAAGTCAGTTTGTCCATTGTAGGATGTGCAAAGTATTGAATTTTCATGGTGCCTTTCTTGATTTGTATCTTCTTTTCGGTCATATCAGGTCGGAAACTCACGCACAAAGTCAGTTCTTCTCCCTTCTCCAACGAAACGTCCTTTTTATTAAACAATCTGGAATTCTCCATAAAATAAAACGGTTCGTCAACAGTAACGTCTATGTGAAGAGGCACATTTGAATGATTCATCAATGTTACATCATCTTCTAAAACGGATAATACATTCGTGGTCCCTATATCAATCCGAAACTCCATCACAGATTTGGATAGACTAACACGTGGCACCTCAAAAGTTGCGATCAATTTGAAGTCAAATAACTGTTTAGTTACCCGATTCTTCTTGGTTTGTTTCTTGCCGTTACAAACGAAACGCGTTGTAACTTTACAAGGAGATCTCGCGAAGCATTCAAAGAATATTGATTGGTCTTTTCCTGGCGCTATTACAATTTGATTGTCGGAGGCGACAAAATATGGAACGCCGTTCGGCGTTGGATTGGATACAAAATGTTCGACGGTGGTGTCATATTCTTTCAAGAAAAGTATGTAGCTAGTTTTACCTTCATTACGAAACTTGACCTCTTTCATGAAATTAGTCATTGTGGATATGGCGCCCATATCATAGGCGGGTTCTAGGGGTGGGTCAGTGCTGATACTTGCACCCAAAAATTCACCAGTATAAACTACACAATCAGGTGCAGTTCCATCAATTTCTAGTTTGACGCTGGTACGAAATCGACCGGCACACGTTCCGTATACTCGCAGATGCGTTTGTATTGTTTCCTCAGGAGCTAGATGGATTCTGTTCTCTGCTGGCGTAATGAATGGCCCGTTCTGGAAACATTACAAAGTTATATGCAGCACAAGTTGAAACATACTAACGTACAATATTGACGGTAACAATTGCTGGAATCGGCGAATCGTTTGAAAGCGTAAATTTCTTTTCAATAACAGTCAGCGTTTTGACCCTGCCAATATTTGTGTCGACAAGATCCGAATCAATGCAAGGTCCACGGCTTAATGCAATAACATCGCAGACTGCAAAGGATTTTTTCGACCCATAGAAGGTACCCCTGCCAAATAAGAATTGTTTTACACAAATTACATCAAACAATGATAAATAAAAAAAATACATTATCTTTCCGGACATATCACCAATCACATTGGTTTTAATTTCCAGTCTAATGTCATAAGTATCCCACGCTTTAATAAATATTTCATCGGTTTCAACATGCATTTCCAAAAAACCGAACTCATCAGTAGAATGCAGTTTGAGATGTCCCGTAAAATCCGATTTGTTTTCGAGCGTCAAGGTTCGAAAATACTTTTGAGTAATAAACATGCTTTTGATTGAAATGCTCGGCGTTTTACAGACAATGTTAGGGACTTGTCCATTGTAATGAATGTAAACTGTTCGGTTCTGTTGACGCACTTCCCACATTGTTATTGCAAGCTCTGCTATTTTGTCTTGTGCGCAGTGAGGCGTTAATGTAATCTAATAACAGAGTTAAAACTTAGAACAAAGGATATTAGTTATTAACAGAAGACATTACAGAAAATGGAATTTTAGTGTACGGATCAACGTTTCCTTCGTAAGAACTGCAACGTAATTCCGAGCAACTTGAGTCTTCGTCACATAAAGTCGTATTCTGTGAGGACGATACAATTTCCACGGAATAATCTATGCTCACTTGGGTATTATTTTCAAGATGAAAATTCCACGTTTTGGTCTCTCCCACAGATAAATCGCCAAAATCCAAGACGGATTCATCAAAATTCAATAATGGACAGACGATATTTCCTCTGAAATAAACCGAAACATTTGATCACTATCGTAAAACCCAGCTATTAACTTGAAAATCTGTTAACCTGAAAACAAATGATAATTCATGCTGAGATTCCACCACTTCAAATTTAACAGTCTCAGTAAATTTTCCTCTTGTTAAAGAACTAAACCCAATATAAATAGACTTTGTTTCTTCTGGTAAAATTGCAAAAGAATCCTCGCTGCAATTAAACACTCCTCCAAAAGAAACTACTACTCCGATATATTTTACAGTTCCCGGGATGACGCCAAAATTATGAAACACCACTTCGTATCTATGTTCAGACCCAATGTAGATATTCTGCGCATCCAGCTCTTCCAAATTCATTTGAATGTTTGGCCCTACGCAAGCTCCAAACATGTCCAAGTGGAATGGTTTGGAACGTCCAGTGACATCAAGGTAAGCTATGCTTTGATGTAAATCGACATTTTTCGGGGCGTAGATAATACTGAAGTTAATTTTGGATTTCGGCCATAATTGTCCGCTCTAAAAAAATAAATAATCATCAAATATTAAATGATATGAAGCGCCTGTACATACAATTGGGTGAATAGCAAAGTTTTCGTTTAGAAAGGCTGGATCCTTAGACAAATCGCATTCTTTTTTATTCTCTTCGAGAATCCTTTGGTAAATCTCCTTGTTCATTTCTGAATCGACAATGTCATAATATTGCAAAACGTTGTCTTTGGCCAATTCGTATTCCATTAAGTCCTCGAAACGCTCTTTAATTGCTGAACGTATTTGACGATTGCAGGCTTTGCAGTCATGAGAAATCCATCGATAGTCAACGATAAAATCACTGTCATTTTTTAAAGTAACAACTTGTTCCTGTGATAAACCTAGACAACAATCGATAAAATTAATCTTTTTGGTCGACAGATTAACATCGGCCTGCTCTGCTATGCCTTCCAATTTGACATACAAAATCTCCCCCGTTTCATACGTAAGCTTTAATTCGCCCTCAACTTTGCCCAATTTTTCAGCGGAATAAAATATCGTTACTTTACAGCATTCGTCAGGTTTGAGCATTTCGCGATTTCGTTGTATCTTAAACCCTTTGCTCGTTTCGAGAATAAAAGATGCCCAAACATTACTGATATTTTTGACCACGATTGTCCTTTCGGTGTGAACCCTGTGCGCTGTGAGGGGCAATACAATTTTATCCGGGAGATCGAGAATCGGTCGAGGACCAATCGCAATTATAGGTATTTCAAGCGCCTCGTCGACGCTTAACAAGATTACTTTGTGTTTATAGTCCTGTAGCATGTCGGGAGAAAAACGGACTTCGAACGTATACTTTAAACCTGGTGCCACTTTAGAACCAGTATAATCGCTGAGGTGTTTGACAGAAAAGTACGGCGATGGTTCCATATCGACTCGTACGGTTTTCGAGTATTCTTTGATGTTCACTACACTAACTTGGACTGAATACATGGCACCGCGAACAAAGTTTTGGAAGACAATTATGTCCGGCATTATTTTGAAAGATCTGGTGCCGGAGTTTATTGCAATGGCTCTATGCGATGGATTCGTTAGCCGTTCGTAGCGTTGTTCGGTGGAAAGGAGCATTTCTCTCATAAAGTTTGAAGGAGTAATCTGCAAACCACGATATTTATTGTTTAAAGAATAAGTCAAATTTATGTTTGATAATTACTTGATGTTCGCCATTCCGTGCCTCCATATCGAGCAAAAGTGAAAGAATCTCCATTATTGGACAATTGTACCAGTCGGCAAAACATGGTGGTAAAAAGGTCTTAACCATTTTTTTGAAAAATATGGTATAACTGTTAGTAAATTGCAGTAATAATTATTCAAATATGACGCGTGTCAATAATATTTATTTATTAAATGATAGTAACAATGTATCACATGTCGGATGATTCCAGAGCACTTTATGATTAAACACGTTGTTCTTGTGAGTGACAAATACGGATTCAACAACGAGTGAAAACAACTTTTTCGCTTAAATTGAGTTAAGTATTTTTGAAAAAATTATAAAATGTTTGCCGTTTTTTGTTCTCAGCGAGCGACGAGGCGCTCGTCGTCCCGAGATCGAAATCAAGTGAGTTTCCCTTTCCCTTTCCCTTTGGTGCACATCAAAAACTTTGAGTAATTATAATACAATGTAAATAATTAATAAATTATCACAATTATCTGAATTATTTTTTCCCTTTGGAGTAAAAAAGCTATATGCCTAGAGTGTGGGACTTGGGGCTGTTGTGCAAGGCCCTTCGCCCACTAAAAATATCCCCTTTGATAAAGACGCAGCTGCATACAGCATCAGGACGTCGCTCGGGCGTAGCTAGGCTCAATCTGCACAGGGATTAGAGGAGTATACCTGGACAGAACGTCCATAGGGCGGGTACGCTCTAACCTCCGCCTCTACCAAGTCCTAACCGTGTTCCCCGCAAAGACTTTGCAATCCCACAAGGAAGCGGCGATTTCTGGATCATCGGGAGCGCGCATTGCCGCGCAGTCAGCAGCGGTATACCGTGAAACTCCGATGTGTCCTGGACACCAAAGCAGAGTAATGCGGCAACCA
This sequence comes from Ecitophya simulans, assembly GCA_027574965.2. Taxonomy (NCBI): domain Eukaryota; kingdom Metazoa; phylum Arthropoda; class Insecta; order Coleoptera; family Staphylinidae; genus Ecitophya; species Ecitophya simulans. The sequence continues at coordinate 6,599 of JAODGE020002983.1, forward strand.
GACTCGCGAGCGCCCATTACGCTCACCTGTAGTATGCGGGCCCATCCTTTCGGATCGTCACTCGCCGATAAAGTCATCAGGACGCTAAGTCGGTGAGTCTAGCGTCCCGTCAGTGCGAATATATCTTTCGCCTTTCACTCTAAATTAATTTTTAAAAAATGTGAAAAACGTACTGTAACTTATATTGTTTATTGTATCAAACTGGTTGAACACATTCATTAAGCGTTACAATGTTTTGTATTACAATTTTACTGCTAAAGAAAGCATCACCAACCCAACCGGAGATAGAACCGCCAACCTATGAAGAACGAAACAAACCTGAATGACCTGTGCTTCGCATCTGCAAAAATTATGCGTCGATTAGACTGCTTAATTTTGATTTTTAAAATTTCTGATTTGCCTTTTTGCAAAAAAAATGCAAAAAAACCCTTTGCACTTTTGCCAAAAATCGAATGCAATGTTAAAGTTGTCAAACATTAACTCGGTAAGTATTAACCCTAGAGAAAATTGGTTAGTGCCATTCGAATCTACGTTCAATTCTGCGTTGATTGGGACCCTTAATTTGAATTTTTTAAATTTTAGATTTTTTGAAAAAAAATACCCCTTTTGCACTTTTGCCAAAAATCAAATGCAATGTTGTCAACATTGTTTAGTGTCATGAATCTACCTTCAATTCAGAAACTACACGTCATAAAATTGAAATAACACTTTGACTACCAATTGAAGCAAAAAACATAAAGCAATTATACCAAAAAAACGGATGTTATATTTAATTTCGAGCAGTAAGTTCTCAGATCAGCAAATTAGCCCGTAGACCAACTTATTTGTACGAAATTGAAGGAAATTGAATCCCCATAGAGTAAACAATTTTCCAGATATACATTTATAAATTAACATTTATTGCATCCAATATACCTAATACATAGATAATACAATAGAATAAATAAACGAGTACAACGTTTGGCGTTGCGATTTGAAATATAACATTGGCATTAATATCTTTCTCTTTGAACTTTCCACAATTAAAAAAATAAAGTAAATTTTTTTGAAACGAATAACTTAGTCATGGCATAATGCAAGCTCGCGATGAAAACGTATATAACCGGGTGACAAACGCGTATGTCGAGTATCTATGCAAATGATTTCACAGCCCAAAATCGAAATTGAAAAAATGCAAATGGTTATACAAAGCGCTGCGCGTTTGCAGTTTACATTCGCTAATAAATTTCCCTACGAATTGATTATTTGCGCATTAACTACACTAATAGAGAATGAAATGCAATAAACTAATTCGCCTACGATTCGAGTTTGTACCTGAATATCCGTGTATGACTTCGCTAATTAATTCCAGTATTCAGTATATCCTACGCGATAATTGAGCTCTTTCTTGTAAATATTCGAAAAAGGTTGGACTCTGCGTGCCATTGCCAGTGTTTGGAAGTGACTGAATAATTTGATTTGGTTTTATGCTCATTTCTACCGGCATTGGTACAATGTTCGAATAGTTTCGAAAGTGCATATCAAAAACCGTTATATAAGGCTCCCTGTCGCAAGTTTCATGCTTAATGTGCTCGTCGTAAAATACATGTATATGAATCCAAAATCGTCGCTACAGTTAATATAGATTTTGTAAGAACGTTCCAAAATGCATAATACGAATAGTTATGGCAAATCCCTTGTCACTGACCTATGCTTACAATTAGTTACGAATCACTTGCCGTCTCAATGTTCAACCTCAATAAATTCAAAAACAAAATTTCAACATTAATAAAATATCAAACCATTCCCGCTTGTAACTGCTCCTTCATACTCTCTCGTCAATCTATAATTTTAGCTCCTCAAGCAGTGCTAGAGTTTAATGAAGCACCACTAACTGGGCTAAACATGCTGTTTCTTTTAAAACTCCCCGTCTCGTCGTGCGGCCACAAAGATTCTCCAAACAGACTGGACAATTCCGCGCACATTTTCTTATAGTTGTTGCGCAGCACTTCCTGGTACTCGCGTTGGTCGTGCGAGATTATTTTACTGTTAAGTTGAAGAGCCGAATAGCATATTTTGATAAACTCTCTGAAACCGACAAACCAATCTTTTCAATTTCTAAAATCATACACGTTAAAAGTACCTCACCTATAAATGTCTTTAAGTTCTTCCACTTTGTCGTCCGGGTACATCGGTATTAAAGCCGGATCGAGAAAAACACTGGCGTATGCCAATGGTCCGGCATTTACTTGTACATAAACGCTTCCTTGTAAAACAAGTTGTAGTCTCTTGGCGTCGGTCTGAGTTGAAAATACAACATCTTCGAGTTCGTTGACGCGGTGCTGCATTTCGTCAATAGCTACTTCGATCGGCGATAGTTCGATCGAGCGTTTACTCACAACTTTAATCCGTTTAGTCACGTACGGGAAAGAGTACTCAGCTATAAATAACGGAGATGTCAGAAACCACCAATATCAAACTTATTTTACCTAAAACAAAAAAAAACTCACTTGTAACCATCGTTCGTCTTTTCCACTGTTCCTCGGGACTGCCACGAGCTTTTCCTTCCTTAGTAAAGGGTGTTTCAAACATGAAACAGTTAATGTCATGGTTTTGTTCAAACTCTGTCTGACGATCCTCCAGTTCGCATTTTTCAAAGTACGGAATGACATGGGTTACTTGAATATATGCATATTTCGCATCTAACCGAGTTGCATCAATCTATTTAACATGAAATATTAACTTAACACTATGTTTTTACGCCTACTTGGAAATATAGCTTACCGGAATAGAATCCTGAATCATTTTCACAGATTCCTGGCCGAATTTAAGACAATATTGTTTGTGCAATCTCTCTGAGATTTCACTCAAAGCTGTGACTTTAGGTTCCTTGTAAATGTATTCAGCCCCGCTGTCGTCTTCAAAGAACGCCTGACCATAAAGACCAACCCTGTAAAACCTTCCAAGTAGACGTTTACAAGAGCGAATAGCCTCGATAACCTTCCCGTAATTCATCGCCAAATTATTATAACATTCTTGCAACTTTTGATAGCTCCTCTTCTTCTCATACATGGGTATAATCAATTTGTACAATTCGCCGAGTAATTCATACCGTTCGGATCTATCGATGTACTCGATACAAGTCTCCAATTTTTCTAGTAGAGTATACTCCGAATATTGTACGTCTTGTACACCGATGTCTAACTTGAGCCCTCTTTCGTCGCGACTAATGTTAGATGACATCTTATCGAAAACTTCGGCACCCCAGTCTTGTATTTTCTTCAGTTTTAGATACTCGGCCATTAGTGCAGCAATGTGTAGTTGACAACACGCCGCCTCCGAGAAGTTATTATCCCTGACGTGATTCCGCGTCATGTTTTCCAACCACGTGTGTCGCAGTTCGGGAGTCGACGCATACGAATTCGCCAGCGAATGTTGCAGGTCTACCAACATTTCGGGATCGTTATGGTGCTCCTTCATCTGTACGGTGGCCATCAATACAGTGCGAATGCGTTTAGTAAGATCCTTTACTTCCATGGGGAAGCCAGTGCCTTTCATGGCTTTGTCGCTAGTCGCGTAGCTATTCACGATAGACAAGCTCTCTTGAAAACGCGAGTTGTTTAAGCCGATCACGTTCCCCAGTATTTGCGACACCGAAATGATGACTTGCAGATGCACGCGCGTGAGTGCCTTCCGCCCGGTGAACTCGAAGTTGGATCGCATGAGTAGATACAGCACCGCGCAGGATTCCTGCCGGACGGATGCCAGACGACTGTTGCAACTTCGCAGCAATTCGTAGCACAGACGACCACAGAGAATCGCATTACCTAATTAAGAATTGTTTATGTAATGGAAAACATTGTCATAGCTTGCATCAAGCTTGTCATGTGTTCAACGAATGATAATTATGAGTGCGCAAGGGCAAAGCAATTATGCTAGCACGTGGGAAACAAGAGAACATGTAAATGCATATTAAACGTATCGTACCTTGAAACAAAATGGCCGAGTAATTGTTGATAAACGAGCGCAGAGAGGCAAATACATGCTTGTATAGAGTTTCACCCTGCCCAAGCTCCAAGAAAGTCATGTAGATGTCGAACACCTTCCGCATTACGGCGTTGTTTCCATCGGACTGCAGTAAATTCGCACGAAAATGTTGAAAATACAAGCCCATCAAGTCCAGAATAATTAAGCCGGTTTCGTTCGCCAAACACTGCTCTAAAATAGCCTGACTCTTTCGGTGTTCTTCGTTCTCGGACAAGACTAAATTCTCTCGCGCGTCTCTGGTGTGAATCACCAGCGTGCCAGTGTTTTCGTGATTATTTATATCGGCCGGGTTCATCCGTGCGGGTAAAGTGTGCGCTTTGGCCGATTTTGGCTTAGCCTCGTGTCGCGGAGTTGGCAGCAAATTGATATTGCGCCTGCCGACGTATTGAAACGTGTGTAGAGCAATTTCAAGCGTCGTGAAGAAGTTCACCACATCGGCGTCCAACGATTTCTGCCACCAGGAAATTATTTGGTTCTCGCTGAGATACTTGACGACGAAAAGGAACACCAAAAGGACTTCCTTCACTTCCGGCGATTGCAGTTTATCAAATCGCGGAATGTGGCCTGATTGAGTGACGCTCACCGCGCGCGTGTGCTTCTTGCAGTTGGATTTATCTTCACGCACGATTGTTGTTTCTTGAGAAATAATCGAAGCATTGTCTGCTCCTCCGGAGAGTGTGGACAAATCGGATTCGAGACTCATCGAACTGTGTCCGTTCAAAACAGCTAATAAAATCAATATTCTCAATTAAACTGTAGCATGAAAAGTTTGTATACTTACATTGTCCCGCAATTGCATCAAAAAACGCCGAATTCCGAATGTGCATCGGACTGTCGGAAAAGTGTAGAGTATACCGATGACGACTAGGAGTATCACTCACCGAACTCTTGAACAAATAACTACTGGACGACGAAATACGATTGCCTGTTATACTGCACTCCTCGATTTTGTCATCGGATATTAACCGGTGCATATTGTCTAAAACGATGTTCAGCCAAGGCACGTAGATTAGTGCAATTCGAGACATTTGCCCTTTAGTTTGATATCGATCGTCCAGCTCGTGTTTAGCGATCAAATCCCTCAAAGTACTCAACGCCAGCTTTCTCGTGTGCGACAGTTCGTTCAGTGACGTTCGCACTTCTTGCAGGAGCAGCGAGACGATGAAATGATGTTTACAGAACTCTTGAGACAGACAATATTCCTGCACGAAATCGGGCGATTTACTCTTCGGGCTAATGCTCGTGTGGGAAATAGGCAGATTGAAGGCGATGTAGTGCTCGTGACTGCATATGACGTTCAAGAATGCGTACTTGAGTTCCTGCAAAGAACGCTCGCCAGGTTGAAACTTGCAGACGTACGCGTTTATTAGTTTGAAGACGAATCCACGGTCCATTAACGAAAGGCATTTCTGTTAAAGCGTGCCATACACTATTAGAAAACGCCAAAAACATGAAACAAGCAATATTTTACCTTCAAAAACTGCGCGAAACTCAAATTCAGCGCGGCCACTTCGTGCGAATGATCCTTGTGCTTTTCAAATATGTACTCCATCAAAACTTTAGACAAATCTTCGATTTGTTTCAGGTATTCCGCCGGAAAGCGTTCGTTTCGGTGCATTTTAATCCGCCCGCTTCGAAGCAAATGCTGCGCCATACTTTTCGCGATGACTTCGAACAGAAAGAAGTTCGAGTGTTGCATGAAATAATTCACCACGAGAAAGTCCGTGTTGCTGGGCTGAAGAATCGCCGGCAAATACTTGCACATCTCCTCGTGCACGGTTTGGTTCTTCTTACCCTCTGGCGTAACGAACACGTGCTTCACATATTTCTGCAGCACTTCCTTTCGATGCGCCGTGTGCATCACCATCATGACCAAGTTAATTAGTAAGCGTATGATATTCAGTCCGATCTCCTCGCTCGTCGTGCGGACGAGTAGGACGAACAATTGATTGAACAGCGTTGGCAAGTATGCGATCAGTGCGGTGGCATCAATGGCATGTAAAGCTTTGAGGACTTTGCACGTTTCGGTGTCCGAGGGAATATTCGTGGGCTTAATGTCGAGCAACTTTTCGGCATGAAGGAATAAGTTAAAGAGATGTTTGTCGCGCGTGTTGACACTCGACACGAGATTTAACGAGACGGTAAAGATGGGCCTCTGACCGTCAATCCACGTTATGTCCGGTCCGGAGTTCTGCTGGTAAACCAGACGAAATTTATTTTATAGGAAATATTGATAAAACGGAATTCCTACCCCCTTGTTGAGCCCAAACGGCTGTATGCTCAAATATCCGGCTGGTAAATGACTAGCGACGGCGACGGTTTGCGATATCGTTTGCGAAATCGTTTCGGATTCCATGCACAATCTGCCTTTATGTAATAATGGCAGCCAGGCGTACCCGACGTTGCTTTCAACGGTATCGCGTTTCTTGTTAATATCGCACGAGACATGATAGAACGTAAAGAGCAAATGGTGCTTTTCCTGCAGATGAATTGGCAGACAAATTTTGATTTCTTCATACCATGTTGGCGTCGTATTATGATGGAGAACAGAACAACTCGCTTGCGACATCAACGGAGCGTGTCCGGGTCGACTGAATATACACTAATAGACAAGAACAAATGTTTTAAATTAGTTTCTACACGTTTAAACACGTTTATACACGACTAAAACGGATGTCTCAAATTAACGCGCAGACTTACTTGAAGTCCCTTGGCGTCTTCATCATCCGAATCGCGCAGTTCAACGAGGCAAGCAATGTTTCTCGCACGCGTGAACATTTTCTGTGTGTCAAAGTGTAAAATTTGCGGATAAACGTACAAGTGATTCACGTAGGTCGTATACGGATGAATGGTCACTTCGGTGTTATCGTCTGGTTTTCGCTCGAACTCGGCGACTTCCATCGTGGGCTCCACTTTCGGAGGTATTGGAAACGGTTTTATTGGTGCTAGGGAAGTGTTTAAACAATCTGCACGCAAACAACGGTGGTGATCAGTGTGACAGTAACCATAAAAAAATACTAAAATTGCGCGGGCGACTTACTGTTTGGCAATTCCGCCACTGGTTCAATTATCACTTTCAAGTGTCCGGGTATCACAGTCAGTTTACTGAATTTGTCGGGTTTGCGATATTCCGAGAGCAACTTCAGCAGTTCCTCGTCAGTCATTTTGTTAGTTTCCTGCCTGTATATGGCAGGAAAGTCGCTCGAAGTATCTAATTCGTTACTGTACAATCTTCACAACAGAACAAGCCAAAACAATTAACAAACTGGACGTTGTACGATAGCAAAACGTACGAATTACCTATATAAAGGTTTCGCGGCCCAAGCGAAAGGCATCCTGTACTTCACCAACCTTTGGCAACACGAGATGATCGTCTTGATCACCTTCCCGGAGGTCTTTGGATCCTTGGAAGGCTTGATATACGGTTCGGAAGCCTGACACACGCCGCCCTGCAGCACCTTGTCGATGCGGACGACGATGAAGATATCACAATGCGGATTGGTGACGCTGAAAAGCGCTCGTTTCGGGTGCAACACCCACTCGTGAAGCTTTTCCGGCAGGTCCAGTTGCGTGATCGAGGTGGAAGCGCTCACGCCGTTCGGAATCATGGCGCGCGCCGACGCGTCGTTCAGATCGAAGTGGAAGTTCTCCGTCAATTTGACGCCGTTGCGCGCGTCGTATAAACAAAGCGTCGTGTAGTACGGTTCGATTTGGCATTGATTCGTTTGGCCCTCGTCGAGCAGCGTCTGCAGCTTGAAGCGCAACGATTCGCAGCGCATGAAGATGCGATTCCCGAAAGTCTCCTTGTACGGCTCGATCGCGTCCTGACTAGTCGCCTGAGGTTTCAAGTTGGAATGGATTTGCGGATAGAGTTGCAGCAACTTCCGACGGTTTTCTCTGCGCGCGTGCGAGATCGACAGATCCGTCTCGCGCGCGTAGCGAATTAATTGCGGATTCATGCTGTGCTCCAACCCCTTGAGAGTTCCGTAGCTTGATATATGCGGCTGGGGTGGCGGCGAAGAGCGATCTGGAGAAATTGATTAAAGTATAAATACACAAATGTGGGCCGAAAACGACCAACTTTCGAAGGATTCACCTCGTTCCAACGACGCGGCGCGCTTCTCCTCTTGAATGTTCTGTTGGATGACCGTGCTCAGCTTCGTCAACCAATCGTTGTAATCGGCTTCGTTCTCCGCCGCAAGCACGTAGCCCTTGTGCCCGCCGGTCATCAACAGATCGAAGCAGAACCGTCCCTTTCGCGTGTTTTTCACGACGTCTTTGCAAAAATCCATGACGATCGTAACTTTCGCCTCGCCCTTCTTCTCGTCCTTGTAGATTTCCAGCATGTACGTGCCGTCCACCTCCTGTCGGAGGTAACAGTACCGCCGCTTGAAACTCTTCGAACCTATGTGCGCGAACATGCGCTCCGAGCCGATTTCGGGTCCCTTCATCAGGAACCCTTCCTTGGTGATGCAATCGGTCGGCTTCTTGACGTCGCAGTGTCCGTCCGCTTCGAGATCGATCTCGAAGTGATCTTCCTGCAACGCGTCGATGGGCTTCGCGTTCGGCAGATCCACGTAACTCCCCGAGTACGCGTGATACTTGTAATGGACGACGTTCCAGTCGTTGGAATAGGTGAGCACGCATTGCTTCGTGAATAGATTGCAATTCGGCGTGTCCGGGATGGTCTGCTTCAAAGTGCGAAACTTTCTTGGCACGACAACTTGCTGAAACACGGACGCAATCATGGCGCATTGACAATGTGAGCGTGAACGCGTACGAAACGGTAAAAAATTCGTCGGTTAAAATGGCACATCTTCCTATTACATTACATCCCATTCATACTGTATCGGATTACTGTAATTACTATGCCAACATAACAAACCGTAGCTTGGACTTGCAGTTCACTTCAATTACGCTCGCAGTGCAACGGCAATTAATGTTAATTGCTAATTTTACTCGCGAACGCTGGCCGTACATACGAGACGCCAATTTGTTTCTAGATCTTCGAAAAATCTTTCAATACTCATTCACAGACCGCAGTCAGGCCAAAACTATTATGTGAATTAGTTATTCTGTCATATCTAATCTAAAAGTCGAAGCCGAAGAACCGACAAAGAATCAAGAAGCGAGTTTCGAAATTGTTTTCACATTTCTAGTTTCTAGCGAGTTGATTTAATAGGACCAGACCGGATCATTGCAAATAATATATGCAAATACGAGTTGCTTTAAATGCGTTTCTCGTTATATTGAATGACGTGTTCTCATTGCGGCACACAGCGAGCAGTACATCTTTACAATTATGAAGTACATCGTCGCATGAAGCAGTCAATGCGCAGGACCACTCCTCGAGCGACGCAAACTCTCCAGCGTCATCTTATGCTGAACCACGTTTGCGACTACTTAATACAAATTAAACGTTAAGCAGCACCGCATCGGAATTTCAATTGGCATACAGCTGATAGAAACGAACGCATTGTGTTCACATACAAGCGCAATTCACGTTTCCAATGGATTAAATCAATTTCCAGGAAAACATCAGCGTTCGTAGTAAAAACATAAAAAGCGTCTACTAATTATCACGCACAAACAATGAGAACGTATAATTTAATTGTCGCCTAAAAGAATCTCAGGCATCTCAGGAAAGAGGCATAAGATTAGATTGGTAAGCACGTCGCCGCCTAACATTGAACTTGCAAATTCGCACAAGTCGTCTAATAGACTAATGTGTCATTCAAGTACGCGCAATTATTATTATTCAATTATGTCCACGCTTCGGCCATGTTATTCAACAGAGATATTTTCCGAGTAACTCGTGTAGTAGGTTAAGTCATTCCATTAAAAACTAGCTATTTTATTTTTATTAAACTGGTATAATTACTACTAGCAGCTGCAAATGATATTAAGCTAGAGAAACATCGCAGTCAATTAATTAAGGACATCCGTGTCTTCATGTGATATGGATGCAAAGTAGAATGTCACAAATGAGATTGCAAATGTCAGTTACCCGGATAGAACACACGCAATTTTGCCCAAGCGCAGGTTGAAGGAAACCTTTGAAACTTAAGTAAATATTAGAAGTATCAAATGTCAGAATCTATAAAAACTGAATTTGTCAAGTATATAACACATTCCTTTCTAACTTAATTTGAACAAAATGTTGGTGTTTTGCACAAACTATTGACATTAATCTTACTTTTGTTAAAATAATTGTTATGTTTATTTTGAAAGGCACAATTCCAATTTTCCGGTAGAAAAATTAATACAGTACCAAATGAGTGATTAATAAGATATCATTTCAAAGGCCTAATAATATTGAACTTATTTTCTTGCCAGGAATATGCAAAAAGTTAATTAAAAACTAATAAACTTCTCTTTGACCGGCCAAATTTCCCGAAGTTTGTATTGATTTTAAACCGCCGAGATATTTTATGAACACGCCTATTTTAAGCGCCTCCGCGGATATTTATATATTCTAGTTCAAAGATGTTATTTAGTAAAAATTAAATCAATAAACGCGTTGTGAGATGTAGGCGTTGGGATCGGCCACGTGATCATTGCTCAGATCTCTTCGTTTGTTGCAATTCACGATACGGCGTTTGCGCACACGTGTGATCTTGAATATCAATCAGTCGGTCAAGATCGATGAATATAGTATGTGTACCAAATACATTGAAAAAATATCGGAGAAAGTTAATATATTTACTTACCGATATGTCATCCTGCGGATACATAAGCAGCTCGCGCTGTGGATCATTTTGTAAAACAGTTTTGTTTTTCTGTAGGAAGTTTTCGAAGTCTAAGGGCTCCACAAACTGTGGTTTACTCTGTAAGTTAACATAAAACTTCTTAATTTTGTTGTGCATAAATATCTAATACTAAAAGTAGATACTTCCTAATACAATCTACGAAAATCTTATTTTTTTGAATGTAATTTCTATCAAAAATAAAACCTACAACTTTCTCCCAAAAGCGCTTGGAATAAAATAAATTTCCCAGCAATCAGATTTTCCAGTTCTACAGCAATTAATGAATTATATAATTAGCAAATTAGTAATTCATTTTGTAGCATTAACGCATTTCTTCCCAAATTTACTTCAAATCGAAATGAAAACGTTAAAAATATAAGCATCTAAAAATGTGTAAAAATATAGAGGAAAAGGTGCAGAAATAAATGCAAAATTTACACCAAAGGATGCCTCAAATTTATTACAACGTCCCGAAATTCAAGCATTCTTGTTAATTAAAACATGGACACACGACAAACAAACATAAAGAACAAAAAAAAGATAAAAGAACACCTTGATACAACTGCATTATATGGTATATAATGTGCCTACATAAAATGTAATGAAACGTGCAGAAATCTCTGCTTTACTTCCGCGAAGTGTGAGGTCCAGCATAGCATTCACGCGGCGCGTCAATAAAACAAAATCGAGAAACAAATCGACTAGCCGTGACTATATTTCGGTTACAAAAACAAACGAGCTGATAATTTCACCAGTGCGGTGTCACGTTCGACCGCGAACGAAGCGGAATAAAACAACACTCATCCCGGCATGCGCGCCAGTAGGAAGTCCGCATCGCAATTACATAATAACGACATAGCGCCGAACAAAAATTATCGGCGCACGCCGAGAAAACACTTCGCTCCGGACCGGCGTGGCGCGGCGCTCAGCTTGGAGTGCATAGCAATAGCAGGATGTCATCGTGTATCAGTTTCAAATGTATGTTGAGTTGATTTGAACGGAATTGACGATTGTTTTGAGAAAGCGTGCGCAGTGTTATTTCGTCTCCCGCTTGTGACGCCTTCGGTGTGCATAACTGTGGTCGGAGTGTTTGCGAAACGAGATTGATAACTAACCTGCACGGCAGTTTCGCGAACCACTTGCGACACGGTCTCCCTCATCTGGGCGGCCGTGCCCGGCTTGGACAAGCCCTTCGCGAACTTCCTCTCGCTCATCGTCGTCGGGGCGGCGCGATCACATGCTACGCAGCGTGTGAATCATTGCGTCCGTGCGCGGCTTTTCTCCGCCGAAATGTACGCGCTTCCAGAGGATGTCACCGTCGCTACAGCACGGAGGACGCGCACGTCGGCGCACCAGATTCACGCGCGTTTGTTGTTCATGGTGTTATTTATCGTCGCGTCGCTTTTCGGTCCGCACATCCAGATAGCTCGGCTTCGGTGTTTGGTCGCTCTATCGCGCGCCGACGCACGCTGCGCACTGCACTCGATTCTCGCACGCCCGCCTATCCTACTCACTGGTTACGATCGGAGCTTCCCATGCATAACGCCGGTCGGACTGGTCTGCCGCTCGTCTACTTGGAATTAGGATTTAGGATTCCGGTTGATTACAGTTTTACGCTACTCCGAGCACGGGCGCGACGGGCTCGCTATGCGAGTTGTGCAGCGACTCGGCGAGTGTGAGTAATGTTGCCTACCCGTCGTCCGCACGCACGCACCTTCCAGTTTTGCTTCCGTCTTTCTCGCTCCTTTGTCGGTCAGACACCGCGTGCGACGACGCTCGTTGCGCTAAACGCTGCGCGTCTGCGGCGCGCCGTATAATGGGTATACTGCTTCAGTTTGCTTTCTACGGAAAATATAGGTTAGCAGATGTCTGCGACTTTTAAAAAACTTCGCTCGCATTAAACACGCACACGACGGCGGTATAATGCAAACGCTCTAAATACTTTGCGATCGTCGCGCGGCCGATGGCACGCGTTGTCGGTGCGACGGTGCGATCACCGATTATCGGCGATTGTCGTTTGTTTCGCCGGTCGCACTCGTATTTCAAAGTCGCACGGCGGCGCGGCGCGGTTACGAGAAACGCCGCCGACGCCTTACCCACATCGCGTGACCTTAAAATATTTGCATAATTGCGTGTGCTTATGCGCGACGGCCTGAAAGTCAACTGAAATATCAATTTGCACGCACTTTACAGCGCGACTCGGTTTCAAACGATACCGGCTTGGCGTTGCCACGGCAACGCTAATCTATACAATGGGGTGTGTCCACCAATCGGTGCAGAGGGATACTCGATCTACCATGTTTACAAACGAAAGGCGATCGTTGTAAATATTAGGTTTAAAATTCTAATCTTATCTGTTATTGAGCGTGAAATTCGCATAAGAATTCGCGTGCAAAATGCGCAGCATGCTTGAGACATGTATGCAACCAGATGAACATGTTTTGATGAAATTCATGAAATCATCTTATCGGTTTGTCTCATGTCAGCTTGTTTTGTCAAAATATGCATTTAGATTAAGATAATATAAGGAAGTGTTGCGATATATATAAACTTGTGATATAATCTACGTCGAAAACATTGCCGAATTAGTGTTCCTCGTTCCTAGGTGCTCGCATCTCAGCTGCGCAGTAATTTTAAAATCGTCGTAATTTATAACGCGCCTGACTAATTAGAATACTGCTCTTGACACGCATTACTGCACTTGCCCAACAATCGCCTGCAGGCGCGCGCGATGCGCTCGACTTACGTAAGGCCGGTAAAGCCCCAGTCGGTGTTTTTTTGGCAACGTCGTCGGCGCTGCGCATCCGTCGCGTTCGTCGCGATCTAAATTTAGTGCGTGAGGTTGGACAGCGGGCGAGCGAACGACGGCCGCAGCAGGGCGCCGAAAACTCGCATCGGACGCGGGACGTGTGGTCAGTGCCCAAGCTCCGATATTGGATCCGCTTCAATACCCGATTGGCGATCGCCGTACTACGCACGCCAGCCAGCGTGCGCCAAACGCAAATCGCGCCATCGGCGAAGTGAAACAGTTCGCGCGCACCGGCATGAGTGCGACGACGACGCCGACGAGCCGAGCGTGATTCCCCAGCGCTAGCGCGCACATAATTAGCCGGGAGCTGACCGATTCGCGCCGCCGCGCGCGTCGCCCGTTCGTGCGCGCGCCAGGATGGAAGACGAACTCGACGACAAGATCATCTACCAGACGTACGTGTCGCACATGAAGCTCGTGTCGCGCGTGGCCTGGGGCAGCCTGCCTCTGAACGTATCGCCGGCCGCGTACTGCGCGCACGTTTTGAGAATGTTCCGCGTGTACGTGTTCAAGCCCGAGGTGCTGCTCGTCGGCGCCGTGATGGTGCTGCTCGTGGTATACTTGCATTCGGTGGATCTATGGAGTCGTAATTTGCTAGGGCGTCTGCAGTACACCGTCAACAAGCCGCGCACCAAGGAGGCGAAGCTGGCGAGCTTCTTCGTCGCCGAAGAGGTGGAGAAGGCCAGCTGGCAGACGAAGATAGGCCCCATCAGCGCGTACGCCGTCCAAGGAAGACGTCCGAAGATGGAGGACCGCTTCGTCATCAACGAGAACATCAACGGCACCGGAGTCGCCCTCTTCGCCGTCTTCGACGGCCACGGCGGCGAGTTCGCCGCCAACTACGCGAAGGACAAGCTCGTCCCGAACATCTGCAACAAGGTGGTCGAGGTGAAGAATCTGATGGACGGCAAGGAACCCGTCAAAGATATCAGATGTGACGATAAGCCGGATGACGAGAAGCCGTCGACGCCCCTGGCGCAGAGGCGAAAGAGTTTCAAGAAAGCGACGTCCGCCACCGACGAGTGCATCAAAGGCGCCAAGCAAGTGACCGACAAGGAACTCCTCGACAAGCTGGACAGTCTCATCAGGCCCATAACCAGAGAGGTCAAGAACACCAAGCTACCAGACCTGAAACCAGTTGCGGCATCGAGCTACTTCAACAAAGCCGGTGTCATCGACATAGGCAAGTTGATTACAGACGAGATCCTTGCGGCCGACAGACTGCTCGTCCAGGACGCGAAGAAGAACTACGACGTTGCCGGCACCACAGCGCTGATCGCGATGCTGCACGGCTCGAAGCTCGTCGTCGCCAATGTCGGCGACTCGCGCGGCGTGATGTGCGACTCGCGATCGAACGCGATCCCATTGTCCTTCGACCACAAACCGCAGCAGGTCCGCGAGCGCAAGCGAATCCAGCAAGCCGGAGGGTTCGTCATATTCAACGGCGTGTGGAGAGTCGCCGGCATCTTGGCCACGTCGAGGGCGCTGGGCGATTATCCGCTCAAAGATAAAAACCTCGTAATAGCCGACCCGGATATTTTAACGTTCGAGTTGAAGGACCACAAGCCCCAGTTTGTCATTCTCGCGTCCGACGGCCTCTGGGACACGTTCACGAACGAGGAGGCCGTCGCGTTCGTTCGTGAACGATTGCACGAACCCGACTTCGGTGCGAAGAGCATCACCCTACAGGCCTATTACAAAGGTTCACTTGATAATATAACCGTGGTAATAATCAACTTCAAAGAGAACGCGTTCAGTTATCAGAGGATGAACCGAACGACGTAATTTTCGCCCATGTAGAAACCAATGTTTGTTAGTGTTGGCGCACCAACAGACTAATTTGATAGCCTTCTAACGGGATCACAACGTGAATTTGCGAATTTGAGTGAGATTGCGTCAAGTCTAGTCTAATCAAAATATAAACTAACGACGTGGGGCGATCGTTCCGTCAGCTAATTATTGCGATAGTTTGCCGATGTTTACCAATATAAAGTGATCTATAATGTTAACTATTTAACTACCACCTTAGGCACCTAGTTTTAAGTGTTCTTGCGTTTTTACCTAATTAATTTCGACTGTCTCAGTGATAATATTGGCACTGAGACAGTTCTCATATTGTGATTTGAAAACGTGTTTAGTAAGAACATTGTTTATCGCCGAACAGGTACGACATAAACTTGTTCATCTGTAAAATGGTTTAGTTTGCAAAAACAATTGGTGTTTACAAAAACTTGTCAGTTTGCACCTGCGTGCAAATTGATACACTGATACCGATTCTGAAGGTGCTGGCGTTGTAAAGTTCCTCTGATAAGATGTACTGGCGTGTGCCTGACGAGCAAAACGATAAACGAATCATGCGACCAATGATACCAAGCTAGTAACGTTCGTTAAGCACTTAAAACTAATGATGAATGATGATGCTCACATTTGAAATTTACAACTTATTAGATAAATATGTAACGATAAAAGTTATTCTTCAATCTCTACAAAGTCTATGTAACTTATTAAATTCTTGCAAATGTGTATTCGAAGCTTCGGCATATCGGAATTCTCCTTGCGACCTTCGCGTCTGCGCTGCACCGAAGAAATGAAGCTAATTTATTGTACAACCGCGTTGTTCGCGTACGTCTCACCAAATCATATGTATAATATCGCGTGGATTTGTAATATAAGAGATATTTTGGTACAATTTGCTAAAACGACTCAATACCTACGAAACTGATGTAAAATAATTGCGAAGTAGATTTCAATTCGAACGATTTTCGATGTATTTGAGAATATCTCCAAGGTTGGGAATTAGTAAAATGCAATGTCGATTATGTTTATCGAGTTTACGATTGTTGTGTCTGGAAGAAAATCGCAGATGTTACCTCTATGCATTGTGGCTAATGCAATCCTGAAGTGATGTTTTGATCTGTCTGATCATTAAAACTACTTAATTTCCAATTGTTTAGTGTTCATTCATTTTTACTGCGGATTAACAAATGTAAAGCTCAAAACTGCCAACGTTATTTGACGACAAGAAACCTTTTGTTTTAGATTTCACGAGGAAAAACAATGAACTTAAAAATATTTGTTTACTCCAAATTAATCGGTCAACAATATCGCCAATATTTTCGATGTGGCTGAACAGTAAAAAAAAGTAACAACCATTGACTGGCATCAAATTTGTGACATTGTGACATGATAAACAACATACTTGAGTGAATTCTCAATCTTTCATACTAGTTTGCCTGAGAATAATAATATTCACTCATGTATGACTGAAGAAGTGATCAAATCAAGTTTAAGAGTCTTGCACTACATTTTTCTGAATTATCAATACTAATAATCTTGTGATTGTTAGACGTTGGTACAGTTGTGATGGAGCGCAACCAAATTTGTGCAATAGCGAATTATGCGAAGTTGTGGCGCATATTTTTCCACATAATACTTAATCCAAATTTCTGCAAAATATTCGCTTAAAATCTCTTATTATTTACTTTATACATATAAATTAATTATGACAATCACGAAGTATACAAAAACGGCCACAGATTAATTAATATTAGCAATATACCTTTGACAATAGAAACAATCTCGCTTCAAATCCTCCAAATTTGTCGTCTTTTTTGTATCTTCATTGCGCTTGTGCTTTCTTCGCTCTCCTAAAGTATTTCGAAGTCGTTCTCGGAGTCAAAATCTGCAAAGCGCACGAATCAATACTAGTTCAATGCGGACAAATCGATTACTTTTGGGAGGAGGCGTATTAAGGTGAGTCCAAGTCGTACTTTCGTTACATTCGGCGCCGATGGTATCGTCCCCGATGCAATCGACCGTTGGCGAGTACTGCTTGGGGCGTTCGTTGCAGATTTCGAACAGGGCTTGTTTCTCGTCGGCGATTAACTCTTCGCGGATGCGATGGCATAGGTCGTCGAAATCTCTTTCGTATTCGCAGAAAAAACACTAAAACGGTTTCATGTAAAATGAGGAACATGAAACTGTTTAAATAATAACTTACGACCGCCACAGACGGATCCATTTGTAACATGTTCATCCGAGAAGCCCGTTTACAGTGATATGTGCTATCTAATTCGATTTGTTCTTCGTTTTCCTTACCGTCCACGCATCCGGCCCTTTGAGTTGTGTGCGGGTCGAGATAAATCACCTCGTCGCCTACGCAACCAATGAAATACAACGCCAAATTTGGCTTCCCACCAATTACTCCTAAACTTTGTGGAAATTGGAAACATTTCTATAAATAAATCAACCGTAATGAACTAGCGAGCGGAATCAACGGCAACAATTACCTTTAGACCAGAAACATAGATCGGATTGATTTCATTTAAACCTAAACGTAAAGGCACGACGAGCAGCAGCGGTTTCCAACTTGGTTTCATCGTAGGATGCGAGGGCGAGTCTTCGGCAAAACACAGTTCTATGATGTCGTTTACTACCATTGTGTTATCCAATGCGACGTGAATTACTAATGAGTTCCATGAGTCAAATCTTACCAGCTTTCTGAAAATAATCATTTCTCACCATCCCAAACATTTTTAAAGCAATAAACGATCGTGCGTACTTTAAAACTTGAGCAATAGTATTAGGCCCAAACCATTGCCCGACTTCTTTGCCCTCCGACGCGCCCGTCAATGCGATTTGGTGAATTGAATAAGGCGCGACGCGATTGTCTTCGAACTTCTTCAAAATTTTCAAATACACCGGATCCCTAGACGTCGCTTCCCAATGCCAATCTCTTCCCAAGTGCCGTATTACCAATGCTTGTCCAAGTACCATTTGTCCACATCGTAACATGCATCCCCAGCCTTTGTCTGATGTCAGACCGTCTCCACCGCCTATGGGGACAAAGCTGCGGCGGTATGTAAACCATAATCTGGACTGAATGTCTTGTCGAATGCATGTGATATCTTAAACAATCCACAGTTATGATTAAAGTTACAGAATGAGAAGAAACATGAGATGCAGTGAGGTACCTTTACTGGTGTCATATTTGATACCCAATATATAAACGGGCTCCTTCGTCTGCGGTATGTCGTCCGTCTCTGAGTTTCCATCGGTGAGGTACGCCTCGAACATGCAGTCCATTATTTCCCTGGTTGCAATGCACATAAACTATTTAGCAAACATCTAATGCGGCCTGGTAGCGTTTCGAAGATCGCGCAGCGAAAGATTGCGTCGCGAACACGTGCGGATGATAGTTAACGTCGAGGTAGCGTCGTGTTCAGTGATTAAATGCGTTGAATCGTGGAAATACTGATATTTTTAGTGGGGCATGGTTATTCACAACGCCATTGTTGGCACAAAACGATCAGCTGATGCACCAAAACATGTCAGACGGGATAAAGTGGGTCAACGATTGCTACGTGCTGAATCATTTTTCACGTATGGACCATACTTCGCTCGGGGCACAGGAATGAAGTTGTATCAATTAAATCTCGGCGTTCAATTAGCCTGCCTTAAATAAGGGCACTCGCCGAAAGAATTTTGTGATCGATTAAATAAGCTGTGCGATCGTATCGATTTAAAGTTTTTTCTTTCTCTTTCCTAACCTGAGAATTAAAAGTGCCATCACTGCTTTGATGCATAACTGCCGAAAATATAGATACACGCGACGAAAATAAACCATCGCCGTTACATGCAGCCGTTATCTAGTTGCGCTGATGAAAATATCAGTTGGAAAACTACGAACATTTCATTTGTCAAGTTTGTCAAACTAAACGCTCGCAATAGATGGCCCTGATTATTCCGCTGTTTTGTTGTTAGCTTTGAAAATGTGTGTTCGGTTGTATAATTTGCTATATTTTTATAATAGATATACGCTAGTAAGCTGCACCAGCTCCTAACTGTGCCCGTCTTCGATTCTCGCTTGAATTAGTTTTTTTTTGTTTGTTATTTATTATAATCCGGTAATATCTATAATGACATAATTTCCATAAATAGCTATTAATTATTAATTTCCATAATTTTTAAAATTTTAAGAATTTAGGTCAATGCCTAATCTTTTCAAAGGATGGTAACAGATTTTCAGGTAAAAGGCCATTTGGAATTTCAGGATATTTCTATAAATATTCAACTTTAATCGATTTACTTTATTTTCAAACCTTCTTCTTTCCACTGTATTGCAGCTTTAAAGTCGAAAAGATACTATTAAAATTAATTCTCTAATACATTATCAATTGTCATCCTCAATATTTAATAACTAGTTGGAGTACGCCTGGTTTGCTCCAATTTAATTCAGAAACGATCTATATACAAAAATGTTAATTACACAAAAGCAAATATAATTGCGAAAAAGTGACATTTATGAAGTGCTCCCGCTACGATAAACATACGGTATGCGCTAAATAAGTAAGAAATCAAATTTACCAACATTTATCAATAATATGTCAAACAAAGCTAGTGTTCCCGGAAAAAATGTTTAAATTTACGCCCTGTAGCGCTGTAGTGATGCAGATTCTCGCCGTGGACGCGCAAATGTCGCGCGGCTCGATTCGGCTCGGTAGGACCCGGCACTGTGCAGCGCGCTGTTCAATCCGCTCGGCTTGCTTCTGCCGCCTCGGTCGCACGGGCCGCACGTGCAGCATTAGAACGCGTGTTACAAGCGATTCTGGAAAGAATCTTTTGCAAAAGTTCAAAAAGTTAGTTGATTTTCAGAGCCATTTTAACCCACTTCCGGTAGAAATTATGGAATATGTTACATAGAAATTGAAAGACCATATCTTTTGCTACATTATGATGTAAAAATCGCAAAACGATCTACCTTAGAAGGCGTGTTATAGGCGATTTTGCAAAGCATGTTTTGGAAAGTTTTAAAATTGGCCATTTTGACGCACTTTTAATAGAAATTCAAGTGTAAATTATTCTAAAGGAAAACAATCACTTCTACTTTGCCAGAACGCGTGTTGCTGCCGATTCTTCAAGGCATGTCTAGAAAAAGTATACAAATTGGCAAACTTTGCGAGCCATTTTACCTGTATTGATGTAAAAGCACTTAATTTAATGTAATGTAATAACATGAAAAACCTTTCGACTACAATGGTGCACCCGGTAACGATGCTAGCGAGATGATGTTTGTTAGTGTTTGCGCTGTACTGCCCTACCAGCTCGCGTGTTAGGCGGTTGCCTAACAATAATAAAATATAAATAAAAGTTATATTGTTATTTAAAATACAGTTAACTACCCCTCTCATCGCTGCAAAGACCGAGTGTAAAAAACTTGGGCAGTGTAGGTAGCTTGACTTTCATTTTTTTAATCTTCTCTGGATATACATGACAATCTGTCTGTTTAAAGCACATCTTGCTATCTGCGATGTCAAACTCGTCAAATTTAATTATATTATTCCATGATGCAATCTATAATAGATAATATATNTCTTCCGAACTTCCAAGGGTGCTAAAATGTTTAATATACAATTCATAATATATGTACAACAACCCATATGAAATAAACTACAAACCTTGGATTTATTGTGATTTAATACATATTTTTTTGTTTTGATGAAAAATGGGGGTCGGACACATAATGTATTGTTTGCTTTTCAAAAATAATGTCATCTCTTCCAAGAATATGGATCCATCAATTAAAACGTTATAATACTAAAAACTATTTACTTAACTGCTTAGGTTTGTAATTGAATATTACGTACCTCTAAATTTTTGGGTAGCACATGAAATTTAATATTCATCTGGTTTAGACATGATACCCATTTTGAATTATTATATCACTGTACCTGTATTATCAGTAGTATAAAACCTATTAATTACGAGAATAGTTTTGATTTTGATATCTGGCAGTGAGTGAACTTTTAGTTTAAAAGTAGATTATTTCCTGGGGAATTTTAGCTTTAGTGAAGAATGTGAAAACTTGAATCAAAAATTGAGAAGGATTAGGAACACACATCTCCGTCCCAAATTATTCGGTCCAATATAAGTACGATTATTCATTCTTTTCGTCTTTAGGTTTTCGACATTCGTGGTAAACTGTGTGCATTTCTCATCGCAAGAATAATTCTTTCGGTATTAATGAATTTTGCCCGGAAGTGTTTCCAGTGTGGGCTTGTCTTGCAAAATCGTAATTTAGTAAATTTTGCTACATTTCATACGAAAAAAGTTCTTCATGCGACTTTATTATGAAAGTGCACCAAAAACCGCATAAAAAGTTAGCTTGTTTTGGATGTAAGAGTGAACAAAGCACAGCTTGGAGACACACGTTTAATAAATTTTACCATATATTTGATATATTAATTTCCAAAGAATTGACAAGCTACAATTAATACTTTAAAAGGTATACACTTAGAAATATTATCTCTCAACTCTTCTTAGAAAATTTTACAAAAACGATTAA
>JAODGE020002993.1:0-11094 GCA_027574965.2 Ecitophya simulans
CGAATATTTGAAATTGAAACTGCCCAGGAAGTTCCGCAAGACGAAAGGCAAGGAGCGCATTAAGAGGTTCAGCTTCCAAGATTGGAAAGCTATTACAGATCTAAACAAAAGTAGTACTGCTTTCCCAGAAGAAGAAGATGAATTGGATTGAATTGGTTAAAGACCAATAGGAAAGTAATTGAAAATGTAAAAGTTTTTACGTCATTATCAAATTTTTATTAAAAAATAATCTATAGATTATTACTAATATTGGGTGTCTATTCGGGGAATGCTGACATAAAAAATTGTCTGTACTTATAAACGTCAGATACGTTATCAGTCACAATAATTTATGTTGGAGTTGAAGTAGTGCATGGTTCCAACTATAATAAAATAGAAAGTTGAATGTTAATAGAACCTTCAAAATATCTTTAACATATTAAGTAACTTACAATATAGTACAATATGCGACAAAAGCAAGTGGTAAAACGTTTCACATTACTTCAGGAACAAAACGTTGATATAATTATCTAGTCTACAGAACAAAAAGGACTCTGTTTAGGATATAAATTTTGGTATCTTGAATTATTAAACTTGATACTGGCCAAAAAAGTTTTAGGAGCAAAAAGTTGAGAAGCACTTCAGATGGTCGGTTGGCACAAAGCTGAAGAGCTATCGTAAGACTGACCAGAAGCCAGAACCGAAACCAGAAGTTGAAGAAAGCTTTAGAATAGCGCAACATGCGTTTTTGTAGATTCATACAAAAAATGTCAAGATAGTAACATATGCCAAAAATATACTTTGTAGGTTTTAAAAGTATATGTACTTACTTTATATCTTGGTACACTGGAGATGAATCAAGAGACAAAAGCTAAATATTTTACACATGCTGAGTTATTACAATTATATTAGAGTTGGAGCTTTATTTCTCTTTTTTTTAATTTACTGCTGTAACGATGCTGAAAACATGAATTCAATGATCAGATATATTTCAAATTAACTGCCCCAAAAGTTCCGGATGAAAAAAGTTGAGAAGCGTTCTAGGAAGTTTAGCTTTAAAGATCGTACATCTTTCCTAACACAGGAAAACGTAGAGGTTTGCATATTAAATGATCCACCGAAGGAGAAATCTTTAAGATACTATCTAACTTGCAGTCTAATGCAAGATGCTCTTTTAAGCTATCGCCTGAAGAAGCAAACGGAGCAAATGGTAAAACACTTTCCAGATTACATACCCAAAATAAGTAAAACGCCCACCGTTTGTAATATTTTTGCTATAGTTACATAATAGACTTTAAAAAAGTCAATAGTGCAATGATAAACATCAAAATGTCAGGATAAACAAAGTTTTCGCAGCGACCGTCAAAATTCTTAACGTAATATTGGTAACGTAAATTAAATCATGGACAAGGTGGGTAAATGTCGCCATCAACATCGAACTGATCAGTACCTCTGCAACAAATGTCGAAAGTTTTACCACCTGCGCAGCATGTACGCCTGCTATCACGGGCATTACATGTGCCGATCCTGCTATCGAAAATCTAATGCAGGTACGACGGCTCACCATCCAGTGTCGTCGCTCAGGCTAATCGTGTGTATGTGTGTGTGTCTGCAGAAAGCATGTACAACATCGACGATAGTACAGCAGACGCAGCCGAAGAACCGAGAGCCCCAACAGCTAACCACTTGGCGCAATCGTCGCCGTTTCTGGCGAGGGACGCCGAGCTGGGAGAAATGTTAGACAAAAAGAGAGTAATGTTTCCAAATCCCAGTGTCTACCACCAGAAAACTATTGATAAACATGGCTCACTCATCAGTTTGGCGACTATTTACAAACCGAGTTTATTGAATATGTATTGCTGTTCCAAGAAGTGCGACTGTTGGTTATTTGTTGAAGCAAAAGTTGCTAATGTGTTTACGTTGTAGACCCATCATTTGTCCACAATACGACTGCAGGAAAACAATTGCCGTGTCCTCTCTGGACGCTCACTTCCATCATGAACACAAACAAGTGGCCACGGTCATCACCCAGTTGGAGACGCGAAATTGTCTGGAGTTCAACTTCAGGGACTTGAGAGGCAAGAATCGGAATATGTGTTTGGCATTGTTCAGTTTGGAAAATCCAGGAGAGTTCTTTACGTCCACCGAAGAGGAGCATTTGCAAGGGTATACGACATACAACTTAATATCACCTAAGCTATTATGTGTTCTTGTTATGACAGTTCAAGAACTTCTCGTGTAAATCAACCGCTTGTTCAGCCCTTTTTTATACTAGTCGTTGCAAAGATGACGCACGGCCCGCAAGACGAAAAATTGAACATGTGCAACTCAGAGTATCAACCGAACGAACGCGTATTCTTTTATGTTACGTCGAATATTATCGCCCATTATAGCTACACGATCGCGGTGTCGACGCCTATACAGAATATTAGGGTAAAGTATTTCGGTCCGCTGCTTTCGGTGAACGAAGATTTTCGCAAGCTATGCGATGATGGAAAAGGGCTGATTCTAAATCATCACCATATAAACGGAATGAGTGGTGGTTGCGGCATACCGGTGAATATAGATCTAATTTTACACGAAAGAGAAGAAGAACCCTTGACAGTGCAGAACTACTAAACGAGAGGCAATTATCCAGCGACAGAAGAGATTGTACTTATTTACGTAAAACATTTTAATATAATCTTTACGTAGGTGTGGTGGTATTTTATATATATGAGAAAGTTTCGTGTTTATATATTATGTATAATTATTAGTATTTGTAACCTTCGATAATATAGTGTACCCTCAAAATTGGCTCTGAAATTGACATTGACCTGATGTCTAGTACAATCCATTTTCTTTCTAAATTATCTTATCTTGATTTAGAATGACAAAAAATAAAGACAATAATGCAACAATGTGCTCCCATGAACGATACAACGCTTTTACAATTATTATGAATATGCATATGATTCGATCTCCATTATCTGTATCGTTTTCTTCCCAGACGATGAAGCGGTGGTTGCATACCATAACTTTCCAACACGTGATTTATTAAGGTTAATAATTTACAAAAACTTAAATAAGTTTATTAGTTTAATTGATTAGTTTTATCAAAATGACTGAAGCTGGAGTATGCAGAATAAAAGCAGAGTAAGGTTACTAATTAATTCGAATCATTATTTCTATACATCTAAATTTTTCAGATTTGTGCTCCCAGAACATACTCGTGAACTGAATTTGGATTGTGTATCTGATAGAGACAAGAGAAAATTAGATGACACTGATATTTCACATGAGTCTGAGGATGGACCGGATGAGAAGAAATCAAAGTTTAATCAAAAGAAACTGAAAGGGCAAAACAAAGCTAGAAAACATACCCACAAAGCTGACTATTCTAATGAAGCATGCAATTATTTACTAAATTCACTAGAAACTGGCACGAAACAAGAATGCAAGAGGCCAAAATGCCTTAAAATACATGATCTTGCTGAGTACATAAAGATTAGGCCTGCAGATCTTGGTGAGAATTGTTATGTTTTTGATACTTTTGGTTACTGCAATCGAGGTGTTGCATGTCGTTTTGCAAAATCTCACCTTGATGAAGATGGCAACAACATCAAGTGCGAAGAAAAGATGAAGATCTTTGATGTACAGAAGCAAACACAGAACGCAGCCAGTTTAGATTTATTGTTTTCCTTGAGAAGAAAAAAATATGATTTTGGCTTGAGTGAAAAGCTCATTGCATATCATGATGACTTCAGGAAGAAGAAAACTGATAGCAGTGTCAATGGAACAGCTGAAGCTAAAGTTGGAGAAAATGATAGTAAACAAGAGCTGGATGAGCAGAAGGTGCAATCAGGAGTGGTCACTGACGAAGATGTAGTTGCACTTCTTGCTAGGGAAAAGAAGAAACTCGATTTTAGGGATAAATTATATTTATCTCCCTTGACAACAGTGGGTAATTTACCATTCCGAAGAATATGTAAAGAATTTGGTGTAGATATCACCTGTGGCGAGATGGCGATGGCCAAAAGCATTCTGCAAGGTTTCACTCCCGAATGGGCACTAGTGAAACGCCATCACACCGAGGATTTCTTCGGCGTCCAAATTTGCGGCAACAATCCGCACATGTTAACGAAATGCGCGCAAGTGCTAGACAAAGAATGCAACGTTGATTTTGTTGATTTAAATTTAGGATGTCCTATTGATTTAGTTTATCGCGAAGGCGGCGGTTGTGCGTTGTTGCATCGCACGCGTATTCTAGAGCTTTGCGTGCGCAATTTGAATAAAATCATGCATATTCCGTTGACGATTAAAACCCGCACGGGGGTGTACGCTAAAGAAAATGTCGCGCATAATTTGGTGCCGCAGTTTCGTCATTGGGGCGCCTCGGCCGTTACAATTCACGGCAGATCTAGAGAGCAACGATACACCAGATCCGCGGACTGGCAGTACATTCAGCAATGTGCCGAAGCTGCTGGGGACATGCCGCTCTTCGGAAACGGTGACATTTTGAGCTACGAAGACTACAAGCTGGCGAAGGAGAATGCTCCCAGCATTTCGGGAGTCATGATCGGGCGCGGTGCACTTATAAAGCCGTGGATATTCGCCGAAATTAAAGAGCAGAAAATCTTGGATATCAGCAGCAAAGAGAGACTAGATATCTTGAAGAAATACGTTAATTACGGACTGGAACATTGGGGGTCTGATAACAAAGGTGTGGAGAACACTAGGCGATTTCTGTTGGAATGGTTGTCGTTTTTGTATAGGTATGTTCCTGTAGGGTTGTTGGAACACCCACCGCAGAAGATTAATGAAAGACCGCCCTATTACAAAGGACGCGATGACTTGGAAACCTTGATGGCAAGTTCTTCGGCTTCTGATTGGATTAAAATTAGTGAAATGCTTCTGGGGCCTGTGCCAGAGAACTTTCAATTTTTACCAAAGCATAAAGCCAATTCATATAAATAAAATGTATGATTTAGTATGAAGTATTTCTATTATTATGTATTGTTTCAGGTTTGTTACAATTTACAAAGTAATAACATCAGAAATAAGTAATATTGTTAGCTACTGTGACATTGCATCTAAATATAAAGAATTTCATACTAAATTGTAATATAAATAAAATAAATTAATTCGTTGTTACTTTTCCGCCCCATTTGGACATAGATCATAAACTCGTTGATAAGTTCTGTAATTTTGAAATATAACACTCAAGACTTTTAGTTTACAAATTAGATCTCTTTCTCTCAAAATGCAGTGTAGTAAATTTGCGGTTTCTTAGTTTTAAGTTAATTTGTTAACGCATTCATCTGTTCCTTAGCCCAACATAAAAGTCTTACGTAGGTACTCCTATTAAGGTATAAAACAGCATAAAGTATATATATATATATATATATAAGAAATATTCCACATAACAAGGTTTTCAAAATAGTTTGAAGATATCATGTTCAAATAATATCCCATTAATTTAGATCTGAGGGGGTTAATTCTATTAAGTTATTTCTTTCATGATATCGGAAATGATGTAAAGTTAATCTTTTTGAAAGTAGTTTGAAAACTTAGTTTCAAAGAGGTAGAAATCAAGTAGACTTTCAAATTGTCTTTCAAAACGATTTAAACAGAAGTAAAATCTAATAAAACAACAAGTGAGGTTATGAGCGGTGTTTCACCAAAACCCCAGTTAATTTCTTGACTCGAAAGTTCAGAAGAAACATGACCGAAAAAGTGGTCACAAAAGAGGAAGAAGAAAAGAAATTTCGTACAAAAGGTAAACCAATAACTACTTAAACTATTGATATAATTTGTTATACAAATCAATCTATTTATACTTCACAGCCAGTCTGTTTCTTGCAAGTGTTGCTGGAATATCAGCCATAGTAGGCTTTGGCTCAACACTAGCTACTGCAAGGAAGTCGGATCCAAAATACTTCAATAAGGGAGTAGTGCCTACGCTAGAAATGCGGGAAACCGGTGCTATGCTTGCGTTACGTGCGCTTGGATGGGGCACATTTTATGCAGTCACAGGCTGCAGTCTCTTATTCTATGGCATATGGAAATTTTCAGGAGCTAAAGATGTGAGCGACACACATTCTGGCTCCAAACTATTTCATGCAACTTTATATTATTTTAGCTGAAAGAATTTAGATACAAAATAGGCACAGCATTGCCAAGAATACCAAAAAATGACCCACCACAAGGCAGGACTGAATTTGAAGGACTAAATGACTTAATGGAATACCTCTGCACATTAAAGAGTGATCAGGAGAAAAAAAGTTAAAAGGTCATTCATTATGAATTAAATATATAGAACTAATAGAACTAACAAATAAAAATTGTACTATTTTTTTCCTCCGCCCTTACTGAATAGTGAAACTGCATTAGGATTCAATTTCTTAAACTTTGAATTGGTATTAATTGTATTAGTTTTACTTTTCTTCAATGATGTGCTATTATTTTTTGGTTGCGGAAATAATTCTTCTCTGCTATGTCCCCCCAGACCATTGTAACTGTATTCGCCTTTACTAGGACCTGCCACAATCTTCTTACTGAAGATCGAATACTTATCGGTGTGTTGACTACTTGACGCACTGTTAGTTGCTCCCTTTGGCCGGACCTTGTACTTTGCTTGCAGTAAATTGCCATAATTGCCACCGACAGTTGATTTAATGCTTAAATACGGCGAATTTGATGCTTTAATTTGAGCTACTCGCTCCGCCTGAAAAAATCGTGCAAGTTATTGCTTGGTGCGAGAAAAGTATTTGGAAAAACAACTCACTACACTTGGTGATACTTTGGCGTCGACATCGACGAAGGCTTCATTGAAGTTCGGTCGCAATGGTGCGGGACTTTCAGAAATTGCTCGACTGATTGAATCATCGGCGGTTAAATTTCGATTTTCTTCTAAGATAGTTGCAAGCTTCTCTTTCAACGAGAGGATTTTGGCCGGACAGGTTTCATGTTCCTCTTTGGCCCGTTTTAGTTCCTCATATTTCTTTTTTAGAACATAGGCTTCTGCTCTGACTTGATTGTAATCAGCCTTGTTTGATGCAAGTTGTTTTTGCAGTTTTTGCTTCTTCCTATCTTGCTCTGTCAGTTCTCTAAAATGTGAATGAAACATACTCTTCTATAGGTGAATTGTATAACTGTTGATAAGACATGGGAAATAAATCAAACAGCAAGAACTATTCAATGTTTAAACTAAATAACCAGTTCACAAAAGTTGAAATTTTCTTTTAACAATGTGACTTTGAATATTTATAGATTGATATAATTAAAAAAAAAGAAGTTTTATATTACTTACTTTTGTAAAACTGCAACCAACAGACACAAAGTTTTGGGATCCCTGTTGCCCTTGAAAATATCATCCACTTCTTCTTGGCAGCCACCAATAACAGTTTTCAAGTGTTTCATAGTTTGTATGTGACTCCGTAATCTAGTCACCTCTGCAGCACATTTATCTTTATCTTTTATTTTGTCTCTGTAAAAACGCAATTGCTCTTTCATATCAAACAAGGCCTTCTTGTTCGCAACTGATTTTTTCTGTAAATTAAGTGTCAAATCACTAAAATTGTAGATGAATTAGTACAAAATAACAGATTAATGGTAATTGTTGATCAAATACCTAAGTATTTTTGAATTAGTATTGCACTTCTTATAACTTTCATGCAGTTTGGCTTTTTCTTTATCTCTGAGCTTGACTTGAAAATTCTCATTATCTAACTTTGCCTGAAGGGTAACAATATCATCTGGAATGTGATCAGTAGTGGTGATGTTGAAATACACTCGGTGAATTGTTTTTTCATTTTCTTTGTGCCTGCATTGTGGGCAGGTCTTCGATCTTTGGGTAAAAAATGATTACAATGATATGGCTGATATTACTCAATCGCATGTCAGTGAATTATTGCACATACCTTTCGATCCATTGAATCAAGCAAACAAAGTGAAACAAATGTCCACATCGAGTGGCGTAAATCTCTGAACGCGGTTGAAATAGATCAGAACAAATAATACAATTTGCATTCATCTGAAATTAATGAATTTGCACCTGATCACATATTTAAATATAATTTATTACCTTGAACAATATAAAAAGTATGCGAAAATCGTTATGCGGCCACTTCGATATTAAAAGGTTAAGAGTTTAGATGAAAACGTGAAAAATTAAAAACGGGTTGTCGAAAACGGTCCATATGACCATTCCAATGCAGTTGGTCGGTAACTGCAGACGCTTCGACTAGCGGCGCACAGTATGCGTTTCAGTCGCTACGCTTACTTAAGTACGCTGAAGTTGGTTTGGACCACTGGAATGATTTGTTATTGTTTGCCCTCCGTAAGCACGGAAGATACGGTTTCCTCTTAAAAATGCCCTCTTGACATTTGTAAGCAATATTTTATTTACGATATATCGATATAAAATTTGAACTAGCTATACAGTATAAATATGTCAGTATGTTCTCCACCAAGTAATATATTGGGAAATGTAAATATGGCTGAAGAACACCCTAGAACATGTGAAGGATGTGAAGACTCCAAGGACAAACGCGCTTTAACGCTTTTTAAAGCGCATTTGTCGCAAGGTGTTAAATACATGAGTTTCTTTTGTCAGTTTTGTAGCTACCAAACCTAGTGATATTTCGATGACAAACACACCCTACAATAAATGACAAACGAGATAATAAAGATAATACTAGAAATTAATGTGGTTATTTTATGCAGAAAAATTGTAACAATTAAAGTACGTCAAACGATTTGTGTAATTTGTTTGTTTTTGACAAACGTCAAAGAATTCAAAAACCGATTGGTATCACTGTTGGTGTTCGCGGGTGTTTATGTGTTGTGTTGTTTACGTTATCAACAGCTGCGTTTGTGCGCTGTCGAGTTCGCGATGAAACGTCAGTTGGAAAAATTAAATTCCTTCCGATAGAGAGCAAGGCGTACGCTCACTACTGACCGGTAAATTTCCGTCGGCGATTCCACAAACATTTTTCGCACAATGGCCGAGATGGAAGACGTGCTAACTGAGATCGTCTCCTCCGACGATCTAAAGGTAACGCAATTTCATAACCTTTCGCAATACCGTCCAGCCAAACACAAGGTCGTCCATGTTTGAACCTATTGCGATGCGATCATTTCCAGAAATTCGAAAAGATCTATCACGAGCAGCTGTACGAAAACAACGTCACACCGAACGCACAGTTCGAGTATGCCTGGTGTTTAGTTCGGAGCAAATATCCGGCCGACATCAAAAAGGGCATCATCCTGTTGGAGGAATTGTACAAGACGCATGAGGAAGGACAACGCGATTACCTCTACTATCTGGCGATCGGCCAAGCGCGTCTGAAAGACTACAAGAGGGCATTGAAGTACATCACGTCCTTCCTCTCCATTGAGCCTGGCAACCAGCAAGTTCAGTCTTTGGAGAAGTCAGTTAAGAAGAAGTTAGAGAGAGAGGGACTGGTAGGAATGGCAATTACTACGGGGGCTGTGTTGGGAGTTTGTGCAGCTGCCGGGCTTGCAATGGTGGTAGCTAAGAAGTAGCAGAAGTAGTTTTTACTGTTTTCTGTTTAGACATTTATCATGTGATCATCTGTACTACTATACTATTACTATGACATTTAAACAGGGAGATTAAAAGAGAAACAATTTAATTTTTAAAACTATTCTCAGCAGAATAGTCTAAAGTCTAAATATATCTGAAACAAGGTAGGAATGAGCAAGAATAACTGTTAGAATTATTTATTCTTTGCTCATGCTGCATATCAACATAACTCAAATTATTTGTTGCAATTGTCATAACTCGATAAGATCGCAAAGTCAACTCAACACACTCCCTTGTTTAATTAATGTTTCGCGATCGATAACGCCTAGCGATAACAACGCGACGATCGCGGCGCCCTGCTCGGCGTTGCGTTTGTTTTTCTCCCAAAACGTCGAGCTGTAGCGCGCTCCATTCACGGCGACGACGGAGCGAAACAATTTATCTTCTTGGACGGTCTCGTATGACGCTTTCCATTTGTTTTTGCTGCAATGTACGTTCAACATGCTCTTCGGCAGGTCGGGATCGTGCGCGTACGACGCTCGCACGAACGCGCACGGCATCGTGATAACGTCGTCGTAGGCGTCGATCTTTAACTTTTTCGCTTTCGGCGCGAACATGTCGGGTGCTATGCTCCTTCGTCCTAGGATTCCCTTCTCCTGGTATTCCAGCTGTTTCGTACGGCAGTAGTCGTCTAAATGCCAAATGGCGCTGAAACAGTAATATGTTCGATTGAATAAAACGCTTTGCGAAGGATGCCGCATTAAATTACCAAATTTGTTCCAGCGTCTGCGTCTCCAGAAACTTCTTTCCTCGCGGTGTTTCTTGCAACTCCTTGAGGATGTTCTGCACGCAATATTTTGTGTTGCTCGGGGCGTTGTCGTAGTCAACGGCGTATTTCAAGTATTCGACGATTACGTCGTCCAGGGCTTTCAGGCCTTCCTTGCGGAATATCGAACAGTTTCCCTGGGCGGCTCTGGCAATCATTACGCTAGATGTTCCGGTATGTCTTCGAAATTTTTCTATATCCTCATAGGTGTTAATTTCTTTTGATCCTCCACTGGAAGCAATATAAATAATTCCAATGATAGCAACAGGCAGTTAAAGGTCTTCATCCTATGGAACCCATAAATATCAATAATCCGAGGGTACACACACCATCAATAATATTGTCAATATTTGGTCGGTAAAAACGATGTAAATATATAAATATTGTCAATTTCATTGGCAAGCAACGTTTAATATTGATAGTATTTGATAGACAGGTCGTTCAGTAGTATTCGAGTATAACTGCGATTTCTAGAGAGTGTTTAGCTAATTGTTGCGCGAGCTCTGAAAGTGACTTCTGTTTTCCTTGAGTTCAAAGCATTAAGAATGCACTTAGAGCAAATGATAAAAACCTGTAAGTGTGATTTCTTTCATTAATTGCACGGAATTTTATTTGAAAATATTTCGTGTCTAATATAACATAATCGTGTCTTTTACATATAATTTCGTTAAACACTAAGCGAAAATCTACTCAAAAAATGCGAAATTAGGCCTAGATTTGTACAGTGTCCTGATATTTTAGCAAATATGTTTAGGTGAAT
>JAODGE020003003.1:0-11721 GCA_027574965.2 Ecitophya simulans
CAGGCCGTTCCCGTTAAACGTCGCAATAAATACCTTCGAGTAAAATTTCAATTTGCGAGCAGTGCAGATTGTTACGTTGAGAAACGTATAACGATCATCAATAGTTTGATTTTTTTTTGTTAGCTTGAATTTTGTTGGAGTTTCGCCGACCCGTCGAAGGGTGAAGTTGGCGATGCGGTCGGGGGCGACCGTGCGGCAAATCCGCCGGCCGCTTTGCGGCTGAACGACTCGCCGCCCGCCGCCCGCACGGATTTATGATAAGCGGTCAATTCTTGAACTTTCTAATACACCGCCCCAGCCGCTCTAAGCCGCTTCCCATAAAGCAGAGTGTAGTTTGACGACATGCCGCTAGACGTCGGTAGCCGTCGGTTCGATTTTCGTGGTTGGGAAAATCGTCGATGTCGACAATCAGCACATGTGACTTTGCAGCGTTTGCGTCGAGGGGCGGTCAGGGGCGGCGACCGGCGGTAGAAAAAGTTCAGCGACGAGGGCGCAGGTAAAGCGTAGAAATGGCGAGATTAAATTTTAAATTAAATCGCCGCCGCCGGCGAGTGGCTGCAAGTGCTTAGCAAATATATGCTGGCCGCTCGGAAACGCTTTTTATTTTTAAATGCAAATGAAAATTTCGTTTTAATTTGATTAAATTCGTTTACCCGCAACCGCACGATAAGCGCAATGAAAGGAACTTTCATTAAACACGCTGCGCTGGACTTTTACCAACGATAAATCCGCGTATAGCACCGTATAGTTGCAATTCGGCTGTCCGGACGACCGCTAGATGTCCCGAGTCGCCGATATGTTTATAATTTAATTTGTAAGCGAAAAGCCTCAAAGATAGGCAAGTAATTATTAACTTGGGATTAGCACGTGCCGTCGGAAAAAAACGCGACGAAAAAAGCAAACAAATCCACGGGTGATTATTGAGAGTTCTCTCATTGATTCGGTGATTAATCCTGGGCGTCGGGTTTTTTTCGCGTTGCGACGCGACGCGACACATCAAGATGAGGGTGTGCAAAGACGCCGCCGATGCTTGTCGGGATAAGTTTTTAAATCCGCACACGGCCGTAGGATATAGATATACATCGAGCTCATCTCGAGCACGTCGGGCACATCGTCTCTGAGCGCGATTGAACGAGTCGGCGTCTGGTCGGAATGAAAAAAAAAGCGTCGAGGACCGTGGAGAAAACCCGAAAAAACATTATCTCTTATCTGCCGAACGGCGCAAAATCTATCCGACAGGGTTGGATTTAATTTCGCGAATAAGTTTCAATTATTTTCTTCAACCACCAGGTTTTTTCTGTTTTTCTTTAGCTGTTGAAAAGTTTTTATGCACACTTAGCTTGGCAAATTGGATGTGCTGCGTTAATTATTAGTCCGAGCCTGCATTGTCGTTTCGTTTTCGACGCGCGCTCGAGGGTGCGGGTTACTGAAAAACCGATTTCGACGATATCTCGAAGCTGTTTAACAAATTAACAACACCATTTCGCATCGAACGTGTTCGCAAAACTTTTCCGAGCGGTTTTTCTGATTTTCTTCTCTGCCCTTCTTCCGCCTCTCTTCCGCCGGCGGCGCACCGTCGACCTCTGGCCGAAACTTCAACCGAGATGTTGAACCATAATTTTTTCAACGCAGAAAAATGTCGGTGCGCAGCTGATAGGAAGCTGTGCGGAAAGTTTTCGTTTCAGAATTGAAGTGCCGATATTAGTGATTGCCGGCACTTGCCCCCAAATACATTCCGTGTTCCCTTTCTCCCCGGATTGCGGTCGAGCAGCCCCATTCCCATAGCAATCGGCAGAACGCCGGCCACGGCTCGACCGAGAATCAATTATACAACAGTCTGTTTCAAACGTGCTTAATTGAATCAATTCAAATTTAAGGACGCAGATAATCCGCAACTCTCTAACCTGGGATAAAGTCAATTCCGATTTGGTACTAACCCTAAAACATTATAAAGTATCTATAGTTTTAAGGCCCTCAAACACCCAAAATAGTATTTTTTAAAATTTTTGTTAAATAATGTAATTTCTAACATTTTTAAATGTGCCATTACTTGTATTGTTTGCATTGAGTGGAAGCGCTGAGCAAACCTAATCTAACTATCTATAATATCATTATCACGTGCAGACATCTAATCATCAGACATCAATTGCGCAAAAATAAAGAAATATTTTCTTTCTAGTTTCTAAATTTTCTATTGTAATTCTATTCTAATTTCTAAATTTTATTGTTTGCATTGCGTGAAGTTGCCGGTCGAACTTAATTTTACACAAAACGCGTTCTCCTCAACAACGCCTAGATATTAATGAAGTTTGCAATAATAATTGCGTTTTGTGCGCGGTCTAATTCAAAAGTAATAAGATGTTTTCGCTTTCCGGTCGGGTCTGACTTACACCGCAGACGTGCTTATAAATCCTCGCTAATTAGAAATTCAATTTGTTAAATTTGATTGTTGAGCATCCTTTGTGCCTGCCTCCTGCGCTAATTAAAGCCACACCGCTTGTTAGATTGAACTAGAATAGCACTGGACTCTCAGACGCAAAAAATGTGTTTAAGAACAAACGTCTTACACACAAAAAAGGACATTAACAAACAATGTGCCTGGTTATAATTATAACAACTTGATTATTGTCCTGTTCTTTAGTCGGTTTAGTGTTCTGTTGTGTTGTATTTTTAGCATTAGGTGCGGTCTGTTGTTCGTCATCTTGTTTTTTTGCCCATTGTGGTTTTCTAACTGCGCCAGAAGATAGCGGCGGCATTCTTCTTGATCTGCTTCGGTTTGGCGGCGGCGGCGGCGGCTTGCAAACTTTATCTACCAACGTTGCTTCTCGGCCGGCGCGGCGGTTAGTTAACGTAATCACTCGAAAGGGTGGAAAACGCACGCATTCAGCAGATTGTCTCCAATCAAGCGATCCTTTCGGGACGCTCCATGGAACGCGCTCGAATACCTGCTGATAACAAAAACGAACGCAAACTCTAACGCGTTTTATGTTTCGCTCATTGATTCCGATCCAGACTCGCGCAAACAATACGTTTTTGTAATTTTGGTTATCTATTCAAAAGATACTAAATTTGCAACAGATCGTTAGTTGAACCGTTAGATGTCGTTCGGTAACCTACCACAGAAAAGTCAACAATACATAGTTGCAATAAGTCCGATCCTGAATGGTACAAATTTGTAAAAACGTGGAAACTACTCCATAATTAATCAATAAATAGTTACTTGTTCCTTCCAAGCATGATCAATAAATATTGTTTGAAATAGTATTGTAGATATTAAAACCTTAAATTTGTTTTTAAATTTTATAAAATTATATAACCTGTCAAATCAGCGTCATCGATATATAATCTTAATAAGTCCAGGTCTGGATTGTTAATTATTTTTTGTCATTGACAAATGGTTTCAATAGGCACGACCCTGGATAATGCGAATGCGTCGAAACATGGAAACCATTTTACCGCCATCAAATTCGTCCGCAAATTCGAACGAAGGCAAACATTGGATCGGCGGCCGATGAGCGAAAATAAACGCGTCCTCGTTCGGAAAACAAATAGATCTGAATAAAAACGCAAGCGCAACGCGTCGAAACGTTTTCCCGACGCGCGGCGCACAAGAAAAACAAAGCTCCGATATTTATTCCGCTTTGAAGCCCTCGCACGTTTCAATTAATTCCGCATCCGGTTAATGACGAGAATTTGCCATTCTTCGCTAGGCACGTCCAGCTTAGCGGAACCTCCGGTAGATGTCCGTGCAGTGTCTTGGCGAACGCCCAGCGCGCGGCGTCATGCCGAAAATTGGATTGCGGCTTTCCGGGCGCAAAGCGTAAGGGTTTTAACCTTCTATGGAGCTGGGCGTAGCAGGTGCGCGCCGTTACGTCGTCGTAAAGGAAACCGAGCCCCGACGCGCGCCCCCGACGTCCCGTAGGAACGCATGCACACATCTGACCCCGTCATATTGCGATCGTACGTTCGCCGCGGCTAACTTTATAAAAGAGTTCGCCGGCGCCGCCGCCGTCGACGAGAACTTTCGTGGCGAATTCGAAGAGCGTCCTCCGAGTCCATTAACTAGTAACGACCAAAGAGGTAAGAGTTGTTGAGTGTACGCACGAAAACTGACCAAATGCCATTTTTTGACGATTCCAGCAAAGATGCTTGGCGGTTAGTTTTTGCTTTTACCGGCGAATGTGCTTCGCCTTGACGTGTGGCGACTTTAAGGGTCGTTCGTCCTCTCATTTAGCGGCGATGCGCGACGACGAGAAGGCGACGCACAACAGAACGCCGTCTGGAAGGCATTCTGCGGATCCGTCTGTTTTGCTGCAAGGTGTGCGCCATTCTTCGGCAACAATTTTTCCATTCCACTCCGTTCTGTCGACGGCGCACGCCACTTACGTCCACTTACGTGCGAAACCATTTAACTCCCGCCCCGCCACCGCTTCTGTCTAACGTCCGTTTGCACTTAAACTTTTTCGTCGTACGCCGCCGGCGCAAGATGGCGACACATTCGACGAATGCACCTCTCCGGACGCCGGAGAGAACTTCTCGACGACGACGAGATTTTCTTTCATACACGCTCGGCCGAATGCGAAACAATGCGATTACTTAATTCGAACGATTTTCCTTTAAAACTCCAATTTTCCATTGTTCTCTCGAAAACGCTCGAGGATCCCTTTCTTTCGCCTCGCAATCTTGCGCCGGCAGACGGACACTCGAAACATGAAATTCACTTCTTTTTGCTCGCGTCCCATCAACCAGAAAAGGTACTTGTGGCTCTTCGGACGAGAAGGACTATTGCGTTTTCCATTTTTCTATTCGCAGCGGAATCCGGTCGGCGATAATCTCGTTACCTTCAAAATTGTTCACTCAAATATGTAATATTTGCTAAATCACCTTTAGCAAATATTAAACAATCACCGTCATCTTTTACTTTTTCGCGTTGTTTCAAGACTTCTTGCTTATTGAGATAAATACCAAGTAAAACTCCGGGCGTATAAAACTATGCGCATCGTCTATCCATTTACTTTATTGCTAACTAATTTTTCTTAAGGATAGTTTGAATAAATATTGCAATATCGTAAGTTTTGTTTCCATTAAATTTTTTATGGAGATTACGTTACGTCAATTTTATACTTGTTATAAAAAACTTATTAATTAGTAATTGAAAAAACAAGATATAAAACAAAGATAATATTTTAAAAAGTGCACGACTCAACGAGCAAAACTTGAACTGACAATGTATGTGACGGGGAAGTCCACAGATGGCGCCCACATGGATTAAGTCTAATAAAACTAAATTAAGTCACATTTTTAGCTATATCAATTTGTTATGCTGACACTTAAACTTTATATAAGTTGGCCGTGACAATCTCAGACATGCAAGTATTAGAAAAAAAAACATTTAGGAAAAAATAAAAACAGGCATAAACAAAACAACTTTAAAAATACTAGTTCAAATAAATAAGAGAACATAAAAAAATAATCATGCTTATAGTTATAGGCACCTAACAATATATATTTATAAAATACAAACTTTTTACATTATTTGATTCTAAATAAAAAAAAGATTCATTTGAAATTGAAAAAACAACCATTCATATGTGTTGAAAGTCAAGAATTGATGACTTTTTGTTAGTGATGCGATCTATTAACACCCCAAAAAACACGATGTTCTCTTTCATGCTCTTGCCACAGTTTTTAACATTACGTCGTGCATCTAGAAATGCATTTATCTATGATACGGAGCGCCATTTTATAGATGTCGCTTTGAATGAATTTATAGCGCTAGACATCCGCTAGATGCAGTTATTCGTCGGGTTTGTTTTGAATATTGAAGCGCGGACGTATCGAAGTTTTGCTCTTCGTTCATCGGGTGTTGATTTAATGTGTTTGCGAGGTGCGCGCACCGTAAAACGTATCGAGCGAACATGAAATATTTTACCGCCGAACGCAATATATCCACGAGCGAGAAATAAAAACTCTCGTGCGCTTTTATATTATCGCTTTACTCGCAATCTTTTGCGTTGCTCGCGCTACTTGCCGCAATCGTCGAGCGACCGACAACAACGCGCAACAATAATAATAATAATAATAACAGCAACAATGATATGCGTCGCTCGAAAGTCGTAAATTTCGGGCGCGGTTCGCTGGAAACTAACTTAATCCTCGCTGGCGAACGTTGCGCAGTTTTACGTCCGCTCGAAACTGGAATTTATGGCGACGCTGGATGATGTGGGCGATTTTCGTTGATTGTTAGTTTCGCCCGATCCATTTTTTACGTGTGCCGACGGATACAAAAACGTGCGGCGCAGGAGGTCGTTTTCTTCAACACGCCATATAATCAAAGGATAATCCCGTAATATCGTGTTGTGCGATGTTTGTCGAAAGCTCCGAAAGCGCCTCGAAAAGCCTCGGCGACGTTGTCAAATAACCCCGGCAACAATGTGTTTCTGCTCGAATTGGCCGAAATCATAAAAGTATTTGACGGTTTCTTTTT
Organism: Ecitophya simulans; assembly: GCA_027574965.2. Classification (NCBI taxonomy): domain Eukaryota; kingdom Metazoa; phylum Arthropoda; class Insecta; order Coleoptera; family Staphylinidae; genus Ecitophya; species Ecitophya simulans. The sequence goes on from JAODGE020003003.1 coordinate 6,488, forward strand.
GTGCACGTTTTTATTGACGTGCGNGCGTACACACGACATAACATAACCAAACATAATCTAATGCAATTTAACAACAGGGGCATGTGAAACTAATTAGAGACTGCGTACTCGAACGTCTTTGGTTCCGCTGCAGCGCAGTGCTTCGTTCACAGATGAAGTGCGTGTCTTCCGAAGGACATGCTCTGTTTACCAGAGGAAAGTTTTAGGTTACTGGGACTAGGCAAGAGTCCTGCGGGTGTTTGCCGAACAGGAATCTCAAGAGGCGCGGCGTGCACCCTCCTCCCCGGTGTCTTTTACGTAACAATCTGCTCGACGCGGCGGCCACGGTGTTTGTTCTCCTGCAGGTGGGTGTTTAGACAGTGGAAAATGAACGCGGTGATAAAGGACCCGAGGCTCCGAGATCACAGCTGCACAAGGGAGCGTAAATAAATACAGGTTAAACATTAAAGTTGTGACAAATATTTAACGATCAGCGTGTGACAACAAGTGTGAGATTTGGCTTTGTCTAGAGAGCGATTTTTATTGGAAAATATGTCGCACATGTTTCGCCAAATTATTGTTGAAAAATTACTAATTACAAGTGGCATATTTTGTAAAATCAAAACATTTAAGTTATAAGAAAAGAGAATGCTACGTTGTGGGTGTGCACATGCGTCACCGCACAAACAACAATTGTTCACAATGTTGATTGTAAAATTTTTTTTAGTTAAAGTGGCGCATTGATAACTATGATAATTTTCCTACTCAAATCTCTCCTATAAAACTATCTAAAATTAAGAGTAACCTAACTTTTTGAACATGAAAATTTAATTACACAGCGATTATTTCCAGTGATTTTCATTTACAGAACATGGCAACATGTAGCGCAGTATTTATCTACGCAATAATTATCGCAACCGTCCGGAATGTCCCATTCCGGCAGACAATGAGCAACAATCGCTCGACGCAAATTATGCTAATGGCCGCGTTACATTCGGCGCATGTTCATCCGCTACCTGCGCGCTTTGCGCGCATTTACCAATAACGCGTAATTGCACAATAAAACAAATTGTTTGCGCGACGAGCGCACCGAGATCGTGCAGGTTGAGTTTTCTGGTTGGATGTGGTTTAAGGGCGTCTAGGATTACGCGACATCCTCGAGCGCGCCGAGACGAGAGGAGCGATTTGCAGTGAAATGTGCACGACGCGTTTTATTACGGCCAAGAGGGCGTAATACGATACCAATTAAATTTTATCGAAAGGCAAGAAAAATATTAAGTTACGAGCGGGTAACGACTCACGCGTAGGGAAAGCGCAGCCAAGATGAAACAAATGGACGTCTCGTTGATTCTGTTTGGAATTTCGTAAACGATAATAAATGTGCGTTTCAATCGCTCCACTTTGCAAACCAGCATCAAATCGACGTTAGCGCACGCACCATTGATTTTTGATTTCACCATTTGACGAGGCGCGTCGACAAATTCAAATGCATGACGCGCGAACGCAGCAAAGGCGGCGAAAAAACCGCCGAATTTCCACTACATCAAGCGGCGCGCAAAAAGCGTAGATGTGCCGCCGCCGGACGACCGCCGCGGAAAAGTTGTTGATACACGCGCGGATATCAAAGTGAATGATTTGTGCGCGGCGGTTCGCGCACGATTCGCCCCGACATTACGTGCGATTACGTCGACGCGCCGCTCGCGTAGAAAAACGAAGCGGAAAAGGTGAACGCCACGTAACAAATAAAAAAATAACACGGCCCAAAGACACGCAAGCGTTGCGAGAGCGATAAATCAAACAATTCGCCACGATCGCAACAAATTCTCGTTTGTCGAAAAGTCGTCCGCGTGCGCCGGCTGCAAAGACGCGGACGAACTGGCAAACGTTTAGAGGGTGGAAGATTAAAAACGGAAGCGTTTTGGTCTTGCCGGATGGCAGGTGTCTGTTGGGGAATTACTCACCTATTCAAGCCCCAAACACGCACCGCGCTATTTATTTATCCGAGAACGCGCGCCCGGCGCTTCCACGCTATGCTATTCCGTACTAAGATAGCGCGCGCGCGCGTCGTAACTCACCTAAACAACAAGGCCGAGTTAACAATACTAAAATTACATAAATTTTGTTGTCGGGCCTGTTGTTAACATGCGCGGAACATTCGCGAATATCCGTCCGCAAATCGCAGTTTGACGCGGATTGCGTGCTCGCGCGTGTATCGCGCACGCACACGCTCTGCTCTCGGGACATATTTTATTTAGCATTACCTGTTGATTAACCTTAATGGCTTTTGAAGCGCGGCTCGCGGCGAGTCCTCGGTTGCGCGCGAAAGTCAGCCGAGATAATCGAAAACGCGAAATTCTAAATTCGATAATAATTCCAGTTCGTTTCGTGTTCCAAAACGTCGACGGGAATTACACTAAATTTCTAATTGGTCTTGTATTATTTGAATGTTCTTTGATGGCGTGTTTGTGTGCGTTGAAAGGTTAATACGCCCAAATTTCAACCGTCGCTGCTTGTGTAGCTTGTGTTATTAACGTTCACCGAAGGATGCTGGCCCTTACGCTCTATATAATTCGATAATATTACGCCCGCTCGTATATTTATTGCTTTCGGCAGTGTGTTTGTGTGTTATGAATTTGCGGCTTCCGCGCTTTGTGCTCGATATGCTGGATAATGGATATTGAAAATTTGATCGAGCGTTTGGAGAATTTTGTTTGTTGTTTTGTGCTTTTTGGCGCATTAAAAGCCAGTATTGCAAGCTGGCTAAAGAAAGCAAATATTATAATTTTATACATATAAATTATTTAACAATAAAAGATTTGGCCAGCGCATTGTGCCCAGATTGTGCCATTTTTATTCGCTGTTTTAGGATACTTCTCTAAAAATTAATTAATAAAATAAAAAACAAACTATATTAAAACTTATAAAATTGCTCTTTGTTTATTAATATTAGTTTAAACATAGTTATTAATTTCTTTTGTTTGGCAATTCTTGTTGTTATTCTAACTCGTGTTTGAAAAAAATATTAAAATTGTAATTGTATACTTTAATATACATTTTAAATCACTTCTAAAATAATTATAATTAATTAATTAATATGTTAGAATGCTTGTCAATTTATTTTGTTTAGAAATAATATCGATTTATACATTGCGTGTTTATATTTTAATAAAAATTATCTACAAAAATTGTCAAATTTGAATATTATTTTAGAAAATGTTTATAAGTGATTAATTTTTAAATTATAGATAAATAAATAAAATAATTTTGGTTTTCAAACTTCAAACAAGTTTGCACAATAATTGCAACCGTTTAACAAACTCGTGTTTTGCACACTTTGAAAAGTTACTCAACTTTGAATATAGTCTTATAATTATTTTAATAACATTATTAAAAGAATTAACCATGTTATACACAAATCAATAAAACAACTTTTTCTTTATAATTATTAGTTCAGGAAAGATAATCAATTTAATTTGTTCAGGAATGAAAGTAACTTTTCAACCGCATGTTTCGACTAAATTTATGTCATAATAAAATCAAAATTGGTGCATATAAATAACCGGAGGGAATTGCTGACGTGCGCAAGCACTACAAGTTTTATTTGTTAATTCTTAGTGATTTTGTTTTCGGTACACCGATACGTCGGAGCCGAAAGCAATAAAATCTAATTACGGCCAATTCATTACGTGCTTTATTGCGGCGATAACTTATTAACCTTCTCCATGGCGGCGAGGCAATAATTCTGATCAATCCTAAGACTCGTCGATTTTATTGCTTGGTCGGTAGCTCCGCCGAGGAACGTGCTTCAATTATTTTCGCTAACGTCCATTGGATATTTATCGCGTGGCGTTGCATGCACCCGACACAACTGAATTTGCAAAGAATTTATGGTCGACTAGTTCCATCTGTCGGGCGATTTTGCGTTTGTTAGGAGGGAGAATATAAATCATTCAGGCCGTGTATCGCGTTAATGTTAAGCCCTGATTAAATACGTGTTCGGGTATTAGACGCGAGAAGCTCCCGCTTCGGATGTTTCGAAAATAAATCGACTAATCATTGCAATCCCGGCGGAGGATTCGCGGAATTCGTCGGCGTTCCCGCCGTCCCCGCCGTCCCCGCAACGACGCCATTGCGAGACATATAATGAAACAAGTGAGAAATGCGCCGCACGTGCGATTCGTACAAGACGCCCGCCGTGAGAATGCTCAATGCGTAATCAAATCGTAATAATTCTAATGCGCACATTTTGTGTTTTGTCACATACAAATTTTCCCTAAAGGTTCTATGAGAAGGGTGCGCACAACGGAAGTGTGAAGAAAACAATTGTTAATGAGGTAGGTTATTATTGATTTTAGCGCTTATACTAATAACGAATGATTAATTACCAGTTAGATATTCAAGTATCAAGTATTAAAAATTGTTTAATTTTAAATTTCATTTTCAATTACTTTTTAGATAGGTATAAATAATAATTTTACTTGAATTGATAAATCAAATCTTTAGCAATTATTTTATATTTAAAACACTATAATCAATTATTAAATTTAAAAATTAAAATAAGTTGTTAATGGCATGTTTTGAAAAAATTTTAAAATTGACTAACTTTGAATTCAATATTTAATCGCAAATAATTAAATTTAAGATAAATCAATAAACAAATTCTTTTGTAATAAGTATTTGTTAGTGCTTGTCATTATGTCATTATTTCAATTGGTTTGTAAATTAATACATTCTTTTGATAACTTGTTTTGATATTTAAATTTACATTTTTATAAATTTTAATTAAATTTTTAACTGTTTGTAAGACAGATTAAAAAAAACAAATTAAAGTTAAATTAATATATTAACTATAATATATTATATTATTAATATATTAATATATTACAGCAATTTTACAATTACGATTTCTATAAAATGTAGAACTTTCTTAAATATTGCAAGCACACTTAAGAATGCATAGATTGTTCTAATAACTTAGAAAAGTATTTTGTAATGTAATACACTTGTAATACTTTGTAATACCAAATAAAATCAAAACCTATACAATAAATCACAAAACATTTATTTGCCGTCAAACATAAACATAAGAGATATTATTAGTTTTATTAACTTAGAAATTACGGCGTTTTTAATGCGTTTTTTAACAAATAAATTGTTATATTTTAAACCCCAGTTTAAAACCAGCTAATAAATACAACTAATAAAAAAATTTAAACCTTATATACATATAAAAATTAATTTAGTATACATGGTCA
>JAODGE020003011.1:0-26069 GCA_027574965.2 Ecitophya simulans
CCCCCACGGTATGGGCGCCGGCCGACCCACGCGTTTGCAATTTAAATAATTTAAATGTTTATGTCCCTTTGCCCTAACCCTATAAAACTTAGGCTGCTACTTGAGCCGTTACACATACGCGTTAGAAAGGAATAAAAGGAGAAATAATGCATAACAGAAGCCCTTTTCGGATAACTCCTCGGGTGATAGGGTGGCAGGCCCGCAGGCCAGTCGATACGCTCAGAACACGTCAGATCTAGCTTTCAAATACTTGTGTGTGTGTGAGGAGAGAAGTAGTAGGAGGAAGAAAATAATCACGCTGCAGAATAAGGGGGGATGGAACAAGATAGAAAAAACCTGCGATACTGAGAGTGCGAGCTAGGTTGAGCCACGCCAGTTATCAGCGCAAGGAGCTAGCATTCATATCGACACGTCATTCCCCTCACTCTCGTTCATATTTGACTATTTTCACTTTTTGAAAGCGCGATTTGTTGCTGTTGTTGTTTTTGTTTTAGATGCAGGTACAGGTTATTACCACTTATCTCGCTGCTTCGTCAAAAGATGTCTGTGTGACCTGGAAGGATGCAGAGGCACAACAGTTACAGAAAGAGAGGCCGAGAGACTGACGTGATAAGCAGTTCCCAATGATGGGGTCATTAGCAACAACGAGCAGGCCGCGCACAGGTTCGGAGATAGAAATGAATACTACCATGTATACGCTAATGGTTGTGTTCGTCACACTCAGTCGGTCTCTTCTCTCTCTCTCTCTTTGCATACGGAGCCCCAAACCGCGTTCGAGGTAAGCAAACGAATATAAAAACACTGGCGGTATGGTACTAAGGACGAGAACCGAAATGGGAAGGCGCTGTGACGTAGTCCGAGGACTGACAGTGGGTCTAATAGCTGGATCGCTCCTCAGCCTTGGCAACGAGCCCCAGCACCATGCCACAGAACTCCTTAAAGTCTGTACAGTTGTGCATCGCAGCATCCAGTGCGTCCAGTCTGGACCGGCTACTATCAATAGTCTTGAGCATCTCCTGCAGTTCCGTGCTCTTCAGGGCGTTGCGAACAGTCCTATCATTTGCCAAGGCGCCAAGGTGTTTCTCTGAAAGAATGTACACAGAGCCATCTGCATCGCCACGGAGGTCGTCCCCAGCCTTGGGCGATGCACTTACGCCTCCACCTCCACCGCCGCTGGTGTGGTTGCCCTGCGTACAAGGTGGGGGTGGTGCCATCAGGCCCGCCTCCCGGCAGCGTCCACGCGCGTCGTCAGAAAAAACGTCAGTTGCCTCCTCTTCAATGCAGCGCCGCTTTGCGTTTTCCACAGGCTCCGGTGCCGCGTCCGCCATCTGCAGTGCAGCACAACTGTACGCACTGTCCTCGGGGGATTCACGGTGGCGCTTGAAGCACACGGACTTGCAGTATGAAGCCTTGCAGTGTCTGCAGCGATAACGAGCGCTCTCGTCACCACATACAATACACTTCATCTCGCTGGTGCGTGTGGTGTGTGTGTATGAGGAGGGGGGAGCTTTGGACGAGGAATGAGAATTTGTGAACGAGATCTGTGCAGTGAGGTAACTACGCCACTGTCTGTGATGGTTGGTCAGGTGTGCTTCAATAGATAGAAAAACAGCAGTAGTGAAAGAAATGTGTGTGCGTGGGAAGGGGGACAGATTTGATTCGTTCATCACTTGATGATGAAGGAGGTTATGTTGACGCCATCGCTACAGGGTAGGAGAAACCTCCGCAAATCAAAGTGCCGGAGAGGGGTAGGAAAACACGCAGAGAAAGCGCAGTTACAACAGCATCAGCGCTGTTGAATTGACACTACCGAAGCCTTCACTGCGTTGGCCCCATGATCTTTGTGGAAATGTCTATATGTGCGCCCCCATGGGAAGAGTGAGAGGGTATGCGCGTGCATTTGTGCGCACATTGTGTGTGTGTGTGTGTACACGCGATACCCACACGCCGAGTCACACATAGTGTCACAGCAGAATGGAATGAGCACCCAGTACACACGTAATGGCACATGTACGTACGCGCATACTTTTACATATACGGGGCACCAGAACTCATGGAGCCAAGCAGTTGCTTGTTTCGGTACTTGTACCCATTGTTCTCATTCAATGACAAGGGGAGTTGCATCGCCTCCACACACACCTCATCGAGACGGAAGCAGCTGCGGTGGTGGAGTCGTGTGAGTGCGCACATTGACCCCGATGGAGGCGAGGACATTTTATGGAAGGTATCTACAGTCAGGTGAAACCAGCGCTTGATGAACATGCGCACCGTCAGTCCATGAGTAATGATTACGACGTTTGTATCCATAGGGAAATCAACCCGCTCGCGCTGGAACGCGTCCAGGAAGCTCGTGACTCGGTCGCACACGTCGGCACCGCTCTCGCCGTAGGGGAAGCGGTAAAAGAAGCGGCCGTAGCGCTCCCGCTCCTCCAGGTGGTGCAGCAGCTCGCGCGTGCTGGTGTAGCGGCCGATGTCACCATCCCGGAGCCGCACATCCTCGCGCACGCCAATGATGCGATTTGCGGCGCCGCTGTGGAGAATAAGCGACTTGTCACGTAGCTGATTTGCCTGGTTGGAGCTGGAATGATACTCCATCACGGGGGTATCCAGATCGCCTTCCGGCGGAAACGGCTGCGCAGGCTCACTGAATGTTGGTAGAGTAGGCTTCGGGTTGTCGCCACCCCACCAACCCTGGTGACGGTGCCCACCCTCCGCGGCACGGGCGTGACCCTCGTCGTACCCCTGCAGCACGTAGCGCAGCGACTGCCGGGAGCGTATATACGGAGAATAATAAAAGTACACGGGCTCGTCCCCGATGAGGTCTGCGAGCTGGCGCCCAGTCTCAATGCATTGCCGCTTCCCACCCTCGACGAGAGGGATGCGCCAGTCAGGGATGCTCACATACGCGCTCACATCCTCATTGGCGAGGCTCTGCCCGTTGCGCACGAGAATGATGCGCTTGACAGGCTCAGTGAAACGCGAAAGAGAATGGAGGGTCTGTGAGCCAGCTCCGGTCTGGGTATTCGCTCCATTGGTATCACTGGATGCTGAAGGGGCCTGTGCCCCCTGCAGTTGCTCCTGGTTAACCTCAGCACCAGCCACCCCGCTGCGACGGAAATGAAACCGCGACCGCACTGGCTCACTGCGGATGGTAATGGACATTTTCGACCTCCTTCCACTCGACTTCAGGTCTGTTGATGAGGTCCCCTTCTGATCACCACCGCCGCTGCCGTCACCACCAGTGGTGGTAACTGTGCTACACCGCGCCATTTGCATGAAATAGGTGGATTTGGTGACAGTGGCGGCGAGCCGACAGCACGGTGGGGACGCCGCGCCTTTGTGCAGTGAAGCGCGATGGGCAAGGACGTAGGTGCGCAGCGACGCGGTGATCTCCTGTGTGACACCTTGCATGCCGCCGTACCCGGTAGGGTAGCTCAGCATTGCCCCCTTGCTGCCACGTCTGCGCAGCTCTATCAGCCTATTAAAAAAAAAAAAGAGCAATGATAGTATTTATATGTATTGCTTGAAGCGAAGGGATAAAGGCAATTTATATTGCACCCGCAACGCTCAGCCACCAAGTCAGCTCTACTTGTTTACTACAAACGTGTTTCTGTTGTTGTTGCTTTCTTTTTTGCGTCAACGCAATGCAATAGCTACCAAACGCTGATACACCTTTCGAGAAAAGGAAGTGAATGTGCTTTTATGGTCCGCAGTGTCGTTGGGGTCGAGAGGGGATGAAAAACAAAGTGAATGGGAGAAAATGTTCAATGAAGGCTGGGAAATTGTGTCGTGATAAACGAAATTGAGTGAGGGGGAAAGATAATGGTGGAGAGGGGAGAAGATGCCTCCTGCGTGCAAAGAAATGAGTTGAAAATGTGTCTCCGTGAACGTGTATGTGTGCGTGGTTAAGCCAAGCAATGGTATTGGGAGTACTACTCGATGTGTGTGTACGCACAATATGTACACAGGTGCCAAGCGAAAAGATGATGAAGCGCGGCGAGGCCTATATAATAGAACAGGGAGAGCAGAGAGTTCGACGTGCACTGATGCCCGTTGTTCGTTCATCATCTGGAGCAGCACTGTGGTGGCCAGTATCACCAAACCCCTCTTAGCAGCCACCGAGAGAGGCTGCGGCGCTCTTCCTCGGTGGTGGTGGTATCTACCTCTGCAGACTCGCAGTCGCCATAATCTCCACTGCTGCTCACTGAAGGCGTCTCCCTCTCGCCTGCGGAGGTCGTGGCAGTGCGAGAGCAACCCTTGGCTTGGGACACACCCCGCCCAGTGTCTGTTGTGTGTGTGGCGCGGGTGCTGCGGTATGGCACTGGAGCACCGACTGCGACGTTGTGTGCAGTCGAGAGTGAGTAGTGGTTTTCGTCGTCGTCCTCGTCCAGGCTGTCGGCTAATTTCTTATCAGGATCGATGATGCCGAGGAAGCGCTCGCGATACCACTGCGTGTCCTCTTGGCCATCAAACTTCATCAGCTGCAACAGCGGGTCGCTACCAAAAAGCTGTTTGCTCACGTCGGTCATGACCAGACGCCCAATGGCGTCATTGCGCTCGAGTACCACTATGGCGCAGTTGGGTGGGTTGCACATCGTCTCCAGGACCTCCATCGGCACGCGGAACCAGCGGCCAATAAAGTGGCGAATGAGGAGCCCGTGGGCAACAATTACAACGTTCTGGTCATTGCCAGCGGCCGCGCCGAGGCTGTTGGGTGGTAGCACGCCGCGGTCAACCGCATCGCCCAAGTCGCTGACACGGTAATCGTCAATTTGGTGTGCAGTGGTGTCGAGGGGGGTCCGAGTATCGTAGGGTGGAGACTCCAGCCCGCTCCAGCGGCCCATACTCAGGCAAGACACCTCCTCCGTCGGGTTCAGCATCATACCCTCATTCATATTCGGCACCGTCAGCCCAAGGCGCTCTCGCAGCAGTGAATCGAAAAAGCTAGAAACGCGGTCGCCCACGTCAGCGCTACTCTCTCCCCATGGAAACCGGTAGTAAAGACGGCTGAAACGGTTCCGTGCCGCCCACGTCTGGTCCATGAGCTCGACAGGCTGATAGTTCCCCATCTCCTGCTCGCGCAGCCGCTCGTCCTCGCGCTCACCCTGGATCTGCGTGTCGCTCAGGCTCTTGCGTATCTCCTCTAATGTCTGTTGGGTGCGTACGTATGGTGAATAGTAAATGTACAGACGCTCATCCTCGATTATTTGCTTAAGGCGGCGCCCGCAGTCAAAAGCCTGCTCGCGACCCAGGGCTGTCAGAGGGATGCGCCAGTCGGGCACGGTGCTGTAGACGGTTCTATCCACATTCGCCTCCGACTCGCCATGCCGCACGAGAAGCAGGCGCCGCGGAAGCCACTGGTGCTGGATCACCTGCTGGCCAGCACCAATATACATGTGGTTGGGGTAGTACAGAAGCAACGGTGGTGCCCGCCTCATTGTGTGCACAACTAGCAATGGATATCTGCACCTTCCCCTGTGGACACATATAAATAAAGATGTGTATATGTACGTGCGCGTGTGAGAAGAGAAGGGGAGAGGAGGGAAGAGGAGGGAAAGGAGTTCTGTTGTTCCCAGCTACAGCACCCAAAAATGCTAATTGTCACGATCAACTAAATGTCAAATAAATGAGAGAGTGAGAGAAAAGAGGGGTGAAAAGGTCCAGTATGCAAGACTATCTCACCATACACGCACACACACAACGTACAGCTTTTCCCAATGAAGTGCTTCTCTACGTCGCTTGGAGTCTGCTATCTAGCAGCCGCATTACCCTCACAACGCTAGCATTCCCCTGACAGCGGGGCATAGTGTTTCCTGTGGCTTCCTTACCTTTTCAGTAATGACAAGACATCTTCTTACCAACCCTTTTTTTTGCTGTAGTCGCTGGCTGTAATAATAATAATAGTAATAATAGTAATAGAAATAGTGGTGGGAAGCACACATTCTCTAGCATGATAGCAAAGCCTATAGTTAGCAGCCCACAGTCTCCAGCTGGAACACACTCGCACAGATATTTCTGCCTACCTTGTGTTTGCTTGGCCTCATAGAAAAATGCTGATCCATTGATGAATTGTCTGGGTGAGGAGTTTTTGCTCTCCAGCGCCCCCCCCCCCGTCCCTCATACTGTCTTTTCTACTTGCTCTGTATCTGCCCGTCGCCACGCATTGAGCATATATATATATATATATATATATATACACGTGCGTACAGTCTCGTCCATCAAAGACACAATGGACTTTCAAATAATAAAACAATAAAAATTATCTTTCAAGGGTGTTCCAAGCACTCTCCTTTTGTACGGAGCGCGTGCCCGTTCCGCCCTTTTACCCGCCTCCTCTGCTGCTCACACACCGCATCCAACACAGCGGTCACAACGTTCCCTTCATCTCCCCACCCCTTTGGCCCCTGTTCGGTGTCCTTCATTTCAAAAAAAAGGAAAGAAGCAGTGAACGGGAGGGCACCACGCAATGGGTGAGGGGGTGTGGTGGGGAATTGAGAGTCCGCAGCGTTAGACTGAGTGTGAAAGGGGAGAAAGAGGGGAGGGGACAGACAAAAGTGGACGATCTTTAAAATAGCACAGCAGGACAAGAGTCGTGCATTTACTTGATTAATCAGCAGCTGCTATACAACAAATTTACCGTAGAAAAAAAAGCACATAGACACACACACACATATATATATATATATCATATAATATCCAAAGAAAGAGAAGCTCAGCAGTAGACACCTCCTCGTTTTGTGCACCCACGCTGCATCAATGAAGTACGCGGTTGTGGAATGAACTGAGGAACACGCAGCTACACTTGCAACTGAAGCCATGAAGGCGTGACAGCAGTAAAATAATTTTTAAAAAAATCACTGAATGGCGGAAGCTTGTAGTCTCTCAAACGTACATTATCATTGTTGTGTTTATCTGTATATAAGCTCAATAATGTCGTTCACTTATTTTGCCAGAGTGCCACCGTAATGCATATAAACGTATATTTACCGACACGTAAATATATGCGTGTAACTTTTTTTTCTCTTGCGCATACTCATCTGAGAGTGTGTGCAGGCAGGGGGAGGGAGGGGAGGGCGTAGTGTCCGCACTAAACACCATGGTAGAAGTCGCAGTCGTTATAGAGGCGGAAGCAGCGGATCGACAAACTAGACGCCAGCACGCTGAGGCTGGAGAGCACCATTGCCACGCCCGCAAGCACAGGGGATATCTGATAATGGAGCACCGGGTAGAGGATCCCGCACGCGAGGGGAAGCATGGCGGCGTTGTACGCAAAGGCCCAGATGAAGTTGCTGTAGATTCGGCGCACCGTTATGCGTGATAGCGCCTGCAGGTTCAGCAAGTCGACGAGGGAGTTGCGCATCAGCACCGCGGCCGCGGCTTCCATCGCCACTTCAGTTCCGGCGCCCAGCGCTACCCCCACATCTGCCAGCGCAAGAGCCGGGCTATCGTTGATGCCATCTCCGACAAACAGCACGCGCTCTTTCCCACTGGTCTGCAGCTCACGCACAATGTCGGCCTTCGCAGTTGGCATAACCTCCGCGCGAACGCAGTCCGCATCGATGCCCACCTCCTGTGCCACGCGCGCCGCGACCCCAGCATTGTCGCCCGTCACCATCATCACACACATACCCTGTGCACGGAGTTTCGCCACAACACCAGCGGCCTCTGGTCTCGGCTCGTCAGCGAGGGCCACCACCACACACGCCACCCCGTCAATAGCGCCGACGACTGTGGTGTACCCACTCGCGGACTTCTGTGCGACGGCGTCCGCGACGGCCGTGCTCACAGCGGCATTGAAGTACCGCATGAGGGACAGATTCCCCACCAGAACCTGGTGCCTTTTCCTCTCCGCGCTGGGGGTGGCGCCGCAGACCCCGAAGGTGGCCTCCACGCCCATGCCCACGTGGTTCACTGCGGACTCCACCGTCAAGGAGTCCGCTCCTGACACAGCGCCAGAAGACAGGGCCGTATGCACCGCGCGCGCGATCGGGTGCGTCGACTGCGCCTCTGCAGCCGCCACCAAGCGCCGAGCGAGCCCGGTCTCACCACCCATCCCCAGCGGGAGCTGCCGCTCCATCAGACAGCGCCACCACCGCACCTCCAGCTGGCCCTTCGTGATCGTACCAGTCTTGTCAAACACAACGCACGTTGTACCACCAACCGCCTCCAATACAGCGCCGGATTTCACCAGCACGCCATTCTGCGCGCCGACCCCGGTGCCAGTCATGATCGCCGTCGGAGTTGCTAGTCCCAGTGCGCACGGACATGCCGCCACCACCGTCGCAATGAAGAAGTTCAGAGCAAAGGCAAGTGGCGAGGTATGCTCGGGTCGCCACGACGCTGGGTACGACCCAGTCCAACCCAGTGCAAGCCACACGGTCAGTGTCAAAACAGAAACGCCAAGCACAGCCGGGACAAAGTACATTGCGATCCGGTCCGCGATGCGCTGCACGGCAGGCTTCATGGTCTGCGCCTCCTGCACAATTCGCAGTATCTGTGCAAGGACTGTGTCACCGCCAACCTTCTCCGCAGTCATCAGCAGTGAGGCAGAAAGGTTCAGCGTCCCGCCAACAAGTGCGTCTCCGGCACGTACTGTGCGCGGCACCGATTCACCAGTGACCATCTGCTGGTTCACCTCCGAGACACCAGTGAGCACTGTGCCGTCTACAGGGACGCGCTCCCCAGCCAGCACGCGCACTCGTGCGCCGACACTCACCGTCGAGGGTGGTACATGCTCCTCCGAGTCGTCCTCGCGCACCACCACGCAGGTGGCGGGGACCAGGCGCATGAGGAAGACGAGTGCATTGCTGGTGCTGCGCTTCGCGCGGGCCTCGAGGTAGCGGCCGAGCAGCATGAACGCAGTCAACATCCCTACGGTGTCGAAGTAAGTCATGGCGTGGTGTCCCGTCAGCAGAGAGGCAAGCAGCGCGCCGCTGGAGTAGACATACGTGCAGCCCACGCCAGTGGCCACGAGCGTATCCATCGTGAAGGCCCAACTGTGGTGGAGGTCCCGCCAGGCTCTGATGAAGAAGTGCCGTCCGAAAATGAACACGATCGGCGTCGTGGCCGCGAACTGAATGAGGTCAATCAGGAGAGCCCATCCATAGTGGTCCATGATGTCAGTGAACACCATCAAGCACATGGCGATCACCAGTGGAACAGACAGCAGCGCGCTGTACTTGAAGCTGTGCAGATGATCACGAATCTCCTGTGTGCGCTCCAGAGCAGCGGCCGTGGCGTCGTTTGCCTCCACCACATCTACGGCCGTGGTGGCGGCATCGGTATTTCGTGTTGTGTCACGCTTCCGCGTCGCATAGGATGGGGACGTGGAGCGCAGCACTGAGGCTTTGTAGCCGGCCTCTGTGACGCACCGGACCACTGTCTCCACTGTTGTCGCAGGTGCGTGCGTCACCTTCCCCGTCAGCGTTGCAAAGTTCACGGAGGCATCCGACACACCAGCGATACCCTGAAGAGCCCTCTCGATACGAACCGCGCACGATCCACACGACATACCTTCAATCAGCAGTTGTGTCTCCGCCGTCTCCAGTAAGGTGGAGGGACGTTCTAGGGGTCTCTCAAGAGCGGGTGCTTCGCCCCCACCCGCATTCTCGTTGGCTGGGGCGGTAGACGACAGCGGCTCGCTGCTTACCCGATACCCCAGACGGTGCAGGCTCTCCACCACACGCACAACAGTCTGCACATCCCCCAAGGCCACGACCACTTCTGCACGACGTGCCTCGAAGTCAGCATGGGCCTCCTCCACTCCAGCAACGTTGCTGCGCAGCTCATCAGTGATGAGGGTTGCACACCCACCACACGACATGCCCTCGACATAGAAAGTGAGCAATTGAGTGCCAGCAGCCCCGTCTCTCACTGGTGTGTGAGGCAAGCTGTCTGCGTGGTTTGCCTCTGGCTTCAGCGGAACACAGTCGCAGATTACCGGCACTTCTGTGTTGCAAGTGCACAACATACCTGTAGTTACGGCGAAGTGCTGACGCATGGTGCTGAGGTCAGCCTGGTGGTGGCGTTGCGTGGGTGCGGACAGTAACCCTGTCGCTCGCGCAGGAGAGTAGCTGAGGGACTGAGTGAAAGCGGCTTGGTGAGTGCTGGAGTGGAGGAAGCTGCAAGTGCCGTAGTCGCGGTGAATTGGTCGCGTTTGCTGTTGGTCAGTGGAAACGCCAGTGAAGGGCGTGCACACTCAGGAAAAAAATTATAAAAGAAGAAAGTGAGAGTCCAAGTATTGTGACGCGCGTCCCCTCAAAGAGCTATTGTAGCCGTGCCGAGAGACCGAATGTGTGCTCAGAAACCACTTCACTGCGCTACTCACAAGGAGCCTAAAATTGAAGAGAGCAGATAAGTCTCAGCAATAAATAAGCAAAAATACAAAAAAAACTTCTTAGTAGCCTAGGAATAAACTATTTAAAATACTGTAACTGCAGGGAAAGAGCTATGCCACTATTGCGCCCTATACGCTCCTTATGTCTGTTACCTAATACGCGTGCGTGTGTGTGTGTGTGTTATGTGTTTGTATCGGTCAGGCAGCGACTTTACTGCTCCGTTGATGACTTGCTTCGAAAAGAAAACTGGTTGCTTGTTAGCGAAAAGTAAAACTTTTTCGTATCAGTTATATTGTGTGTAATGGTGGAGAAGAGAGTGCGAGAAGTTACTGTGTAGGGTGTGCAGATAAGCAATGAGGCCGCAGTATCAGTACTAACAGTAGGATAGATTGCTACTGCATCATCCAGTTTTCCGTCTTGCTGTTCTTTTTTGGGGGGAGGGCTCCTCCTCTATTCACCCCTTCAGTTCGCACCGGTGTATACGGCCACGCGTCCACGTTTCCCCCGTCGTGCAATTTCATCTCGCAACTCAGAATGGGCGTTCGCGCTTCCTGCCCAGCGAATCAATCGTAAGCTCCTCATCGTGAGACAGCAGTTGGTGTGGTAGCAGCGCACGCGGGCTTCCGGTATTTGCGTAGCACTCCTCCAGCGCACACCCCACCAGCCGCCCGCATGAGCGCTCGACCACAAACACTGGCTCTGACCGCGCATGCCGCGGCGCACAAGGCCCCGTTGGAGATACCGATGATTTTGGTGCCGACGCCTCCTTGGGTTTAGTGGGTAGGGGATCAGAGTCGCCAGACGTGGCAATCCCACTGTGCGCTGCTCCACCCGAACTGTCGCCTGCCGCCCCCGCTGCGGCGTGGCTTTCGGCGGCCGAAACGAACACCTCCGCCACCCCGCACCCACGTACATGCGAGTAGTAGCGAGCGTGGTGACGCAGCACATAGAGAGCCACGGTGCGGTCCACTGGATAGAGTGAAGTCCGGATGCTGAAGGGACCTGTGGACGAAGAGAGAGCGGGTGGGTTAGCCTCCGTTGAACTGGGTGGAACACCACTGTCAGCACTGGCGGCCGCTTCTGCAGCCGCACGGTTCCTCTGCTGGATCATCTCCTCCCGAAGAGAGGCGTAGTAATGACGCAGCATCCCCCGCATCTTCTCCAGCGAGATGCGTGTGGTGAGATCGGGAACATCTGGTGGCGGTAGCGGTGGCTGCCCGACAGCGGTTGCAGGTACGCTACGACGAGGGGGTCGCAACCCCGAGGCGCGGTGGAGCCGGTGGCCACCACCTGAAGGTGTGTAGCAGGCCTTCGCGCTCCACTCTACCACGGCACCGCAGCTGCGCTGCAAGAGGAGGTGGCCGTCGCTGGCTCGGAGGGCGAGCATGTTGATGCCACATCCAATGATATAGACCGCGTGAGGGTGGCTCTGCAGGACGCGCAGCAGCACCGCCTCCTCTGCGCGGCGCAGGGAGACGATCCGTACTGTCGTCGGGGCCGAAGTACCCCTGTCAGTAATGCGAATGTTCTGGTACTGGTTCCCACTTCTTGAGTGAATGTGATGAAGTAGCGCTGCGAGCTCCGTGTAGCCACCTTCTGTCACCGTGCGCAGGGGAACACTGCTGGAAGGGCTGCCGTCGTCCCCGCCATCTGCCCCCAGTTGCTGCGCCTTTGCTTGTGCAGCCCAACCCCCTGATAAAAACAGCGCGGGGGAGCCAATCTTGGCTTCCCTGCCCGCTTCCTGGACGAAGCAGAGGTAGAGGTTGCGCGCGCTCGCCCGCACGTACAGCTCCTGCATCCCCTGCTCCATGCACTTCAGATAGACGCCAAAAAAATCGCTCTTCAGGGACTTCTTCACATACTCACACTGGGCCCTGGAGAGGACGAGGCAGTGCGTAGAGTTAGAGAGGCGCGGCAGCCCAGCACCGACTCGGCTCACAAAATCAGCAAGGCCCTCCGCCGAGGAGGGCACTTCGTCAGCGGTGAGGGCGAGCGCTGGATCGACAAACGCGCGCTCAGCCACGCACTCAGTGCTACAGAACAGCAACTGTCCATCGAAGCCGCGCCAGTTTGCTGCCGAGTTCCAGCGCCACTCCCCACCCAGTGGGCCGTACATGGCAAAGGAAGTGCTATCAGGGCACCGCGTGAGGAGAGGTAGGAGTTTGGGTTCGGCGTGGCGTCGCTTGTGATCCTCCTGCAGCATGACCCCGCACCGCCCCCCGAC
Organism: Ecitophya simulans; assembly: GCA_027574965.2. Lineage (NCBI taxonomy): Eukaryota > Metazoa > Arthropoda > Insecta > Coleoptera > Staphylinidae > Ecitophya > Ecitophya simulans. Next base: position 12,562 of record JAODGE020003011.1, read on the forward strand.
CTCCAGCACCAAGCGTTGCCGTAGTGACACGAGTGCCTCGCCGTCACGCATGCACGCCGCTAGCACGCCGCCCCACACCTTCACAAAGAAGTATGTCTGCGGGTCGCGCGGGAGCGGCGGGAGGCCGAAGCTGTGTTCCGCGCGCAAGCAGTCGCGCTGCTCGTATGGCTCAAACACCGTCTCCTCGTGCTTGGAGGTTGGCGTCGTGTCCATCGAGCCCAGCTCCCGCGGCGCATGCGGGGCGGCGCAGTACCCCAGAGGGCTGGTGGTTCCCACAGTGGCGGCCCGTCTCTCCTCCCATTCCTCGGCTGCCAACTTTAGTAACGATACAGCCGCGTCGGTGGCGCAGCGACGAGGGGGGCTTCCGCCGGCTGCAGACGTCCCTTCCCCGCAGCCGGCGAGTGTGTGGAAGTAATAGAGGCAGGACTGCAGCCGCTCCCGCAGCTCCTGGAAGCTGGCGCAGAGCTGCCTGTCCGCCGAAGAAGTGGCCCTCCCCTCTGCCCCCTCCTCCACCAGCGCAGCCTCAGCTGGGCCCGCCGCCCCCCAATGCAGGGAGGTAGAGGGTATCACCACATCCAAGTAAGCGATGGTCAGAGAGTAGAACAGAATGCCCTCCTGGGCCGGGATGGAGTGATCAGCGGCGGCCTGCAGCACTTTCCGAAGCGCCGCAGCGGTGGCAGCGGAGGGGGTGAGCGGCGTGTTCTTCTCCTCAACCAAAGGGCTCAAGACGGGACTCGAGATGAGAGTGGGGCACGCCAGCCCTTCGTATGGAGACAACAGTCGCACGAGCCGGTGCTGCGTGCTGCTCACCAACACACCTGTCTCCTTCGCAGCCTCCGCGGCGGCGGTGGTCGTCGTCGTCGTGGGGTGGCCTGAAGCCGCAGGTGTGCCTGGGGAACTAGGAATAACAGGAAAGCGGATAGTACGTGTTGGGGAACGAGTGGAGCCAACTGCTCGCAGCCACCTCTGGTGCTGCCGCGCCTCCAGAGCGTACCCATCCCAGTAGAAGGCGACATGGTCGTAGAGGGAGGAGTGCTGCACCTCATCCAAGAAGACAACGCGGAACTCCTGCGATGCATCCAATGTGGCCTCCGTCACCAGAGGCAATATGCGTTCGCTGCGTGAAAGCCCGGAGAAGATGGCGCTCATCCGCGATCCCCAGTAGTAACAGGCTAAAGAGATCAGCGTGACATGTAATGCAAAAAAAAGGAGAAAGTGAGTAGGAGAACGTCACAAAAAGTTTGATTAGAGCAAGCCATCGAAATAAACACAGTGGTTTAATCAGATATTAGAACCCGTCACACATCAGTCTGTCAGATGGGAAATGGTTGTGTGTATTGACGGCTTGCTATACATCGTTGTCGTTGATTGGTTATTTCTTTTTCTTGTCAGTAGTCAGTAAAGTGGCGTGTGTGTTTTAGTTATTTCGATTAAACAAGAATATATATGTATATGTATATATGTGTGTATGTGTGAAAATATATATCTTATCCACATTATTTACTTGCACCGTGTGTGTGTGTTTGTGAATGTCATCTGGCATCACCAATTGTACGCACACACAAAAAAAGAGTAAATGGATCTACAATAGTTCTGCCTGCCCTTACTCTTCCTTTAGAGTACACAGTGAGTGCCCTTAGTAACACCGTAAGTTCCACACACACATATATGAACAACATAAGTCAAAAAAAAAGCAACACCAACGCACAGCCGTTACCATTTTACTTTCTCCCACAACATTAATTGCTCATCCCACAGATGTATTTGTAAGCACACCAAAAGTAAGAATCACTGCCTCAGACGATTGAGTAGAAGGACGTTCCTGCACCGCACCGCTCAGCAACCACCCACCCACCCCCATTCCCCCCTCTCCTTTTCTTCTGATAAAAAAGTTGCAGCCACACCCGCACCGGTCGTGTGCTGAAATGAGGGGGTGCCAGCAGCGCACACAGTAAAAAAGGGTATTTTTTTTTTCCAAAAAAGTAAAGCAGAGCAGCGCTGAAAGAGAAGGTTTGTGTGTGTGTGTGTGGCATAGTTGTTTGAAATGATCGCAGAGTATGGCAAGTGCAAGTAAAGGGAAAAAACAAAGCAACTAGCAACTGCTAGGAGAGGGGGAGGGAGGGTGACTATGCACCCGATTGCAGTGTCATGAAGTAATTCAGAAGAACGCGCAGCTGGCCAGATCGCACAGTGTCGTGAGTGCAGTGATGCATCTCCTCTAAAATGGCTGACACGGCGCGGTTCGTGTCCTCTCGCGAGGTGGTGAGGGCGCCGTAGCGGCGATAAAGGTCGTCGTCCACCTGAGGCAGATGAGCCATCTGCCCTGCTGAGGGGAACGGTGAGACCAGCATTCCCACTGGAGATGAAAGACGCTCCAGCGGTGGCATTGCTTGTGGAAGTGGCACAACGTCAGGTGGCGGGCTGGCGTGACGAGGTGGTGGCTCTACCGCTGGAACAAGGTGATGCAGGTCGTACTCAAAGTCATAGGTCTCGGGGGCCCCAACTTCAATACGTTGCGAGGCGATAGCCTCTATGATCTCTCTAGGGCTCCGCACGCGCGGCGCAGTTGCGTTCGCCGCAGTGTCACGCGACGGAATTATCATCGAGCCTCCCGGGACGCTCTGATATATATAGCTATCCGCCGCCTTGCTGCTGCGCGCAATACCACTGCCGTTGTGGTAGAAGTACATTTCCTCCTCCGCCCTGCTTCCAACGCCGGTCGCCGTCACAGTGAGGGGACTGGGATTGGGGCTCTCCACCAGGATCGGCCCTGTGCTCTCCTCGCTGCCGCTGCCGCTGCCCCCACCAACACCGGGATGCTGCGTCTTGTCCGCCTCAGTGTGTCGTTTGTCACGGACTATGCTACCGCTCGCATTCCGCAGTCCACCAGCAAACTCGCCGCGCAGGGCAACCAGCGAGCTGTCCATCCCTCTCCGCCGCGCCGCGCGGGCGTCATCGGTGTCGATTAAGCTGACGCCACTGAACGTCGTGCAGGTACCAGGGGAGATCTCGTCTGAGCTGCCGTCTTTGTTCCCCACTTCCTCGTCGGAGCTGCTTTCCACCTCGTACTCCTCATCTTCATCATCGCTCCCCTCGGACGAGGAGTCGTCTTCGCCAATGACAGGGGTGGTCTGAATCAGTGCGCGGCTCACAAGTTCAAGAACTGTCGCCTTGTTCTCCACTCGCAGCGCATTGGAGGCGTCAGCGAAGGTTGGTGCGTATGGCCGCGCCTTGAACTGCTTGACGTTGTCGCCGTAGAAGACGTTGTAGTCTCGGAATAGCTCGTGGCGGCATAGCTGCTCCGCGGTGGGCCGGACCTGGGGAAAGAAAGCCACACACTGCTTGATGAGGTCAATCCACTTGACCATCTCCCTCTCAGTCGTTTTGAGCTGCCAGTATTGGCGAATGAGTTCCTCCAGCCGCGACGGCCGCGCCACGCTGCGGCTCAGGTAGAGCTTCGCATTTCCGTTCGGCATGTACTTCTCAATGTCGACCTGCGATGGGGTACCGATGGTGTTAAGGATCACCTCCAGTTGCAGGCTCGCCTTGCCGCCGTCCCAGGCTCCACTGTTGTTGAGCGCAGAGCGCATCTCGAACAGAGTATGCCCGGTGCACATCTCGTAGAAAATGCAGCCCAGTGACCAAATATCAATGCTGGTCGCCCCTTTTCCTATGCTGGTTATGATCTCCGGTGGACGATAGTGGCGCGTGCACACGTAGAAGGTTTCACTCTCCTGGGCGTCCCTGGCAAGACCCATATCCGCGATGAGAGCGGTAGACATGTACGGGTTGCTGATGTCCAGGCGCACAAGGACATTGTCGGGCTTCATGTCGCGATGAACAATGTCACATTTGTGGAGGTAGTCTAGGCCAAAACAGATCTGAAAGGCAAACACGACCGCCACCTGAGACATGAACTCGTGAGTAATCCCGAGTGTGCGCTGCTCCGACTCGCGCGTAACCAGCTGAATAAAGTAGAAGAGGTCCCCCTTCATCAAGGGCATCACTATGTGAAGATCAAACTCGTCATTCTTCGCTACGCTCGCGGACATCTTGCGCAGCTCCTCATGATGCCTAATGAGCTTCTCGTCAGTGGACAACGACGCATAGGCGGCTCCGGAGACGTCAAGTGCCCGTGTGAAGGCTGTGTTGGTTGTCATCGTAGTCACCGAGAGCCCAGCCTTGGAAACACCGTTTGGATTTGTCTTGGTAACGAACATGTTGAAGTAGCCGATCAGGTGTGGGTGGGCATCATGCAAAAAGCACATGATATCCACCTCACGGATCAGGCGCTTGCTCTCCTGATTTACAAATTGTGCTGGAATTGTTTTAATGGCCACGTGCTCGTTCGTGATCGCATCGCAGTACTCCTCCACCGCACCGAATCCTCCCTTCCCAATAGGGCGCACAAAGACGTAGCGGCCCACAAGTACCTTGGTTGACATGAGTGACTGTGGTTCAACAAATATTGGTCCCAGTTCGATATCAGCTTCTCTCCGTTATCGTTCTATCTGCACTCACACCTGATTTGGGGTGCGTGGGTTGGTATACTTTTTTTGAGTTTATTATTGAAGCTGGACAATGATGATAATGGCAATAACAATAGTACTGCTGAATATTATGTATATATATATATATATATATATAATTCAAATCGCTGTATATAACGATACAGATTCGGTTAGCAACGGATTACGATGAGGTGAGAAACAGTAGAAGAGTGAGCCTATATATATATGTGTGTGTGTGTGTGTTTGTGTCAGTATTGTGAGCGCTTGCGATACAGCCGGACACAAGAAACAATGTATAACTACCTCCACACGTCTGGGGTGAATTGGTATACTAATATGGGATTATGAGATTTTGGTTTCCCCGGTACTTCCTTATTGCGTCTAGTTGTGTGTGTGTGTATGTGTACTAGCGTTAAAAATAAACGCTTGTAACAGCGCAGTGCCTGTGTATGCTTAAGGCAGTGTCCAGAGAAGAACAAAGTGAAAAAAAGAGCATTACTTGAGTACATGTGTGTTTGTAATAGTACCCAAAAGGAAGGTGCACAATCCCTTTCGCCTTTTTCCAAGAGCGGAAAATGGGATCGAACGTGTGCTGATCAAGAGTATATATTCACGCAGCTGGGGGAGCAGTGTATTTCTACGCGCCTGGCACTTGTTTATCTGTGTTCGCATTTATCACTAGCATATCAGTCCGTAATTGAAACCGAAACCTAAAAAAAGAAACTCAATGAGGTACGAGCAGACAGGAAGACAATAGGCCAACCCACACTCATCTCCACAAGAAGACTCCATTGCACACACGAAGGCGTGTAGGTAATGGGCAGTGTGCAGAGGGGGGTGAAGAGATAGTAGTTGGGAACCGCACAGCAACATCTGATTGCTCAACTGCAGGCTCTCCATCTCTCTCACGCACACGCTCGTCTTCATTCATACTCCCATTTGTAACCTGTCGCTCCCGCCTATACTAACTGCCCAGACTGACTGACCGATGATGTATATATATATGTGTGTGTATGTGAGAGAAAGAGAATGCATGTACGTAGAGATATACAGTTCAAAGGAGCGAAATCCATAGGGCGATTGGTTTCTTCTTTATCCTACGAAATAAAATGAAAAAATAAATACCGAAACACAAACACAGTAAATGAACTCAAAAAGAGCTGCTACAGCTCTCACCTATATTCGCTTATATATATATATATATATATATATATATATATATATATGTCGAGAACGAAATGATAATACACACATCACTACTTACGAAGCGGCAGAGAGTTTATCCTGGATTTCATTCATGAATGGCATGATGCGCTCGTGGTGAATCTTGAGGTTCGCCACAGCCTCCTCGCCCTCCATAGCGGTGCCATCATTCTCCCAAAGGTCTGTGACATCCTCGATGAGCTGATTCTTGGTGCCGTAGTACTCGAACACGAAGCCCTTGATCATGAACACCTCCAGCACGATAAAGCTGAGAGTGATCTTGAGGCACATCCGCATGGTGGCGCCACTGATACCGACCTCACCAGGGCACGCATAGAAGTAAGAGCGCATGGCCGGCTGCACGGTCGACTGCATTGCGCGGCGTGCGACGTTGTTTACAGCAAGACGACGGAACATGGTTGTTGCTTATCGACGGACTTAAAGTGTCGATGATGGAGCGCAGTTGATCCGAAGGAAGACTATAAGTAGAACACTACAGCGTAATTAACAGGTAATTGTAGGGGGGAAAGAGAAACCAAAAATAAAAAGCAGCACAATCAATGTAACTGGTGCATCAGGAGAGCATATCCGTTCATATGAATGTAACTGTTTCGCAATATCAACTCCGAATATGTATCCTAGAAGCTGATATGTATTAGCGGTATTATAAGAAAAATGGTGAGGCACACACAGGGCACACTTACACGTTTAGATCCTGAGCAGCGGGTTGGGTGGCATTCAACAGGACGCCACCCTAAGATCTGGAAGAATGGGTGAGGCGGTGAAACATGGTCTCAGCAGGGTCTCTCATTCCCATCATTCCCCAAATACAGTCGCACACACCCCTCCCAACCCCTCCCTCTTTGCCGACGCCATGCTAGAAAGTAGACACAGTTGTTACTATTCTCAGGAAGAACAATAAATAAACACGGAATGAAAAAACAGTCGTTTTTATTATGTAATGTGAGCCTCACTATCTTAGGAGATGCGACGTGAAGTCAAGTCGACATCGACGGTTGTCCTCACTACCCACATGAACACACAGACCCCTAGTCTTCACACAGGTTAATCGAGCTGATCACTTCCTGGGGCTATGTATGCGTCAATGATGTCATCAAGATAGGGAATGATGTGCCGGCTCACGAACTCGCACACCTCCAGTGAGAGCACGGCCTGCGACTTCACAGGCAACCCATTCTCCTCCACAACCTCCACCTTGCTGGAGTGCGCGGCGACAGAGTAGGTGAGCGCGCCAGTGAGCACCCTCTTGGCGTTGATGCTCTCGAGCCGCGCCATCCCCTCCTCGGACTCCAGCATTCCAGCAAGAAGGTCAGCAAGGCACTGCTGAATCTCGGCGATGTACTCCCTTCCATCTAAGCGGCCCACCGCCGTGACGACGGCGTCTCCACGGAGGATCAGCGCGTAGAAGGGCTGCTGGGCCGTTGCGCAGTTGCGGTAGCACTGCGCGGCCAACAGGCGATGAACCGGACTTGCGGAGGACAAGCATCTCGCCAATGTCACGCGCCAGTCGTCGTCTTCGAGCAGCTGCTCCTGCCCGTCCGTGGAGCGAGTGAGATTGAGCAGGACGTGGAGCACCCACCGCCGCAGGTCGCGCTGCGGCTGCGGCGACGGTGACGACGACGACGGAGCGTCCTTGTCCTTATCCTCGGCGTTGGCACCCAATGTGGTGGTGTCCTTGGCCTGATCAGCATCCCCATCGTCCTCCTCCTCAGTCGGACCCCAGCGCCCATAGTACACTTGCAGTTTGCCGAGATAGAAGCCCCGCATATCCTCGTCCTCCTTCTGCAGGAGGTCGTCGACTGCGCTGATGTGGGTAGCGGTGAGGTTGTTGAGCAGCATCAGTGTCATCTCCTGTACACTACGGACAAAAGGCTCTGGCAGGTCCGACTTCTCCACGCCATCCAGTAGCCGCATCGCCTTCCGCACCACCTTGCGACTAACAAGCATCTCCGCGCAGGAGCCGTCGGCGGAGCAGTTGATCAGGATAGTGAGGATGTCACCGAGGATCTTGGAGCCCCCCGCGTGCAGGTACTGAAGAAGCAAATCCACAGCAGTGGGTCCGTGCTGCTTGGAGCTAAGGAATACCCAAATGTCGGCGTTGTCTTTGCTTTGCTCGGAAATGCCGCGCACCGCCATCTTGCGCACATCCTCGCGTTCATGTTTAAGAAAGCCAAACACTTCCACAAATTGGCTGACCACTTCCGGCGCTAATGAGATGTCGCTCGTGATTGGTGCTGTCGACATGATTTGTCTATTGTATCAGCAATAGTCAAAGAAGGGGTATATCAGGGCAGAGCTCCTGCTGCACCGGCAAAGATAAGTAAAGGGTCGCGTGCTACTAGCAGTATGTGGTCCCGCCTTGAAGTACGCTTTCAAAAGACAAGGAAGGAGGGAGACTTGTGTGAGAAAAGTCCAATTGCCTCTGCCCTGTGCCTACGTGCGTGTGCGTGTGTGCTCCTCTTAAGATGAGAATGTAATACTATATTTGTAAGAGAGTGTATGTGTGTTCCTCTCTGTGTAAGCGCAATAATTTAGGATCAAGTGAAAGATGCAAGAGAGAGATATGGTAGGAGCAATCAACTCGCCGCGCACTACCGTACTGCTCCAGAGTAGACACGTACAGAGGAGCAGAGGGGGGGAGGGGGCTCAGCTTATCAGGTGCTGATAGGAAATGGGGAAGTTACCGCCAGCACAGAGTCTTTAGCACATACACACGTCAACTACACCGCTAAAAACGACATCACACACTGACAAACGCGAAGTGTTGTGCTTATGGCCACTGGTTTCTCTCTATAAGATATACACGTACACGCCTCTCCTTGCGCGCCAAGCTCACGCCGACTCACATGCAAGCATGTACCGATAACAGTGGGTACTGTCTGCATTCACTGAGGCCCTCCGGTCGGCGCGTGTAAGATGGGGAGGTAAAAGGATGGCTGGGAGGGAGTCTGACCAAACCCCTGTCACTCCCCCCACAGACACGCACCCACGCATTTACGCCCCCTAATTATATTTTGGGGGGAGGGTTATGGAGAGGATTGGCCTGTGGCGCGGAGCAGTGCAGCCTGCACCTGGTGGCGGTGCTGGCGGCGGCCATACGTGATGCGCATGGTGCGTAGATGCGTGTAGAGGTCCTGTGCGTGCTGCTGGGACAGAAGGTTCGGATCCAAGTACCCGGCCGCATCCAGCTCCTCCACTAGCCCAAATACCGCCTGCAGGACACTTGCGTCCGCGGTGCCGGTGGGCTGGGTGTCATCGCCGCCACCACGGCTGCAGCTAAGGAAGGACAGCGTAGCGTCCTCGGCCAACTGCTGCACCAGCCACACAGTTGCGGTTAGACACTGCCGTGAGCGGTGCACAACGGCACCACCGTGACGCACGCCCCGTTGAGTAAGCGAAATGAGGCGTAGCAATAGCGCGGCCTCGTCCTGGGCGAGTTGGAAGAGGATCGTGCGATCAGCCCCGGTGGTCATCGTACGTGTGACCGCCAACTCACCGGCAATGCGGGCGTGTTCCTTCGCTACCCCGCGCGCTTCGCCAAAAAGATACCAGAAGGTCACCTCACTCTGCTCCATCTCTGTTATGGAGGGCTGCTGTTGATCCTGTTGCTCCGTGGAGGACGTGAGCTGAGGCAGCACGCGGCGCGTGAGGATGCCGCTCACATCAGTGATGGCATCCAGCTCCGCCTGTGGAGTGCTGAGCCAGAAGGCCACGCACGCCTCGAGGCCGCGGAGCAGCACGTGGCGGCAGTCCACAGTGGTGTTAGCGTGCATCGCCTCCCACATGATGCGCTCCGCCAGTGGGTTGTGCGTGAGCAGTGCCGAGGTGTCCACCTGCTCGTTCAGTAGGTGCTGCACCTCTGCGCGCACGAGCGGGTCGCTGTCAGCCTCGACAAACAAGCGCACAAGCTGAGCCTCCTGCTCCTCCAGCTGATCACGTTTGAGGTCTCCACGCTCCAGTTCGTACTCGCGTGCGGAAAGGATGAAAGCGGAATACACCTCCGCGCGGTGTCGTGAGCTGCGCAAGCACGTAGCCATGGCAATAATCGCCTGCATTCCCTCGTCGAAGGGATACTTTGGGAGCAGCGCCAGGTTCTCGGCATACTGCGCCATGGAGGAGGCAAAGGAACCGCCGGCGCGGACCTGCACCGCGGAGCTCAAGTGGGTGTCCCTGTAGGCCCCATCCAAGACCAGCAGTGTGTGTGTGATGAGCCGCGGCGCCTCGCTGTCGCCGGCCTCAGGCCGTATGTCCATCCACGCAGGGCCAACGCCCTCCGGTGAGAGAATGTGCAGAATGAACCGCATTTGTAGCTGCTCTTGGAGAGGGGCCTGTGGCAAGGTGTCGCGCAGCCGCGCTGTCAGTCCGGCCACAAGACGCTGTATGAAATGGTCCTGCCAGTGATCGTCCGCACCGGTAACCTTGATGATATAGTTCGCATAAGCCCCCTCCACGTGGTGATTTGAGGTCATCAGGGTTTTGGTGAAGGCCACGACGAGGGCGCAGCGGAGATGGCACCACACAATGTCGCGCCAGCTCCCGTTGACTGCAAAGGCAGGCTCCAGCACCTCCAAGTTCCCGCACAGTGCAGCGCCAATCACTGCGTCAAAGGCCTGCTGTGATGCGTTCAAGGCCCCATCCCCTGTGACGCTGTCGCTGCGCCGCTGATCCGACCTCCCTGCGCTCCCGTGAGATATCGACTCCTCGAAGAGCTGAGAAAGGTTATCGAGACGGTGCTCATTGCCGCTCCACGCTTGGTCCACCTCACTGTTGCCATACTCGCCAAAGAGAGGCACCAGCGCGGTGTGGGTGAACCATGGCTCCCGCACCGTCTGCAACTGCGCCGCACTCAACGCACAGCTTAAGGCGCAGTGCCGGTATGTGACAGCCGCATCAACGGCCTTGTGCAGCTCGCCACCGCGGAGATAGGTCAGGAGCAGCTGACGCAGCACGACGTCCTCCTGACCCGTGAGGCGTGCCTCGCGGTTGGTCTCACGGTACGTGCGCTCCAGCCAGCCGCAGATGATGTTGGCCCGACGGAGCACTGTGTGGCGCTGCAGCAAGTCCTGAATGTGTGCGTAGTGGGACACGAACCAACGGCGGTGTGGCTGCACCGAGGCGATGCCAATGGCCTCCGGCTGGTACCCATCCTTGCGTTCGGCGTCGTGCAGGACGTCCTCGATGAGACCCCAGAGATTCGCCTCCGATGCCCTCCCCCCGCTGAGGGAGAGCTGCTTGAAGTGCTCAGCGGTTACGACTGGGGGAGCAGGATGCAGGTACCACTCGGCATATGCCCGTTGCGGGGAGACGCTACTCCCCGCCTTATCCACTGCATAGCGAGCAGGTGCCTGGGAGTCACCACTGCGGCCACCCTGGGGGATGTGGGTGGCGGAGTCCCGCGAAAAGATCTGGAGCTTCCCGTATTGGTTCTCGAAGTCCACCCCTCTCCCTCCCTGCGTCACTGTGATCCTGGAATTCTGCATGTGCGCGTGCGTGCGTGGATATCCCTCCAATTAATTTATTTTACTAACAATGTGTAAGTATACTCTCCCCTCCACTCCTGTGACCTGTTTGCCGCTTATCCCTTCTTAATCGATGACCAACGGGTAGCTCAATACTGGACGTCGTGTACGCCGCAGAGTAGGGATTCCCCCGATATGCCCCGAAGTGCTATCTTTATGAGAAGCGAAGAATACTACTGCGTATTCCCGCCGTGTGTGCGTGTGTGTGTATCTATAATTACTCAGCTGCTGCGGGCAGTATGCAAAGAAACCAGATCGAGAGAGAAAGTGAACGAGGGAGTGGGGTGATGATGAAGGTGCATATGGGTTGGTGATACTAGATTGCAATGTATCCATACGATGCTTGGAATAAAGGTGTGGGGGAGGAGACGATGGGTATGCACAGATCAGCAGTACACACACTAATGAAAAAAGGGATATTATGAGGAGATGCTCATGTGCTTTTGACTTGGGTGTTATCAAGATGAACTGCGCCACACCGCTGTCTGGGCTACTGCTGGCGCTGCTGATCCAGCAAAAGGCGCTCATAGTCACTGGCCGGAGGCACTTTTCCACTCAGCGGAGGGCCGTACCATATATCAGAGATTGGGGTGGGTTTCTCCCACGCCAAGCCAAGCGCTGCTTTTCGGATCATCCGCTGCCGCTGCTGTTGCTGCTGGTGCTCCTCCTCTGTGCTGCTAGTGTCCATCCCATCCCCGACGGACAGAACACCGTCAAGGTTGTCACTCAGCACCACGTCCGTGAGGGGTGGGAAGAAGCATGACGGTGGCGCCTGCAGTGATGATGAGGTGTAACGTGGCTGATACCATCCAAACACTGGCAACCGTCCCTCCTTCTGTGCTTGAAGAAACGCATCGCTGCACAGTGACAGGGGGAGTCTCCTTCCACTGTGCGTGAACTCCATCGCTACAACTAGCTAACTACCTGCACCTCCGCCACTCTTCTGGAGGAAGGGAGGCACTGTGGGTGAGATGTAAGGTTACTGGTTAGGGAAGAATAGGGGAGGTTACTGATAACAGTGGTACAAGTAGTATTGAGACAGTACAGCCATTCCTCTCCTACGAGCACACACAGGAAGTGAATGTTGGGAAGAATAGGGCCTACGAGAGTAATAAACACCTCAGCAGACCTACATAAATCGGCAGTTCTACAGGGTATTTCTTTCTGTTACGATGTTCAAATAATCAATTACCATCACCAAATCTCTATTCATGCCCACCTTCCTGTATATATCTATTCTCTTCCATGCTGAGGTCGTGTGAGGACCACACCGCTGACATGCGCCAGATAATAATAAAAAAACACAATAACAAAAAGATCAAGGAGTGGTGGCAATTCGGTGGCGTAGCGAGAGCGCTGTGAAGAGGAGAGAGGAAGGAGGGGCGTAGGAGAGCCCGAGCGCACACAATGTGCATCATAATAAACATACGTGAAGAGGAAGCGCATTCACTCTTCTACATTTCCTCTTTCAATAAAAAAAGCTGTACCTGTGTAAGTGCCCACGCCGAGCGCTAAAAAGACGTGCGGAAAATACTCAGCAAGGGATAACACACACAAACATGCACACAGCTTGCGTGCATTGCACCCGTGAGCACGGCGAGGCCATCCCCTCTTGTTGATTTGCCTACACTCTCGCTTACCTCCTTTCCAGCCTCTAGCCTTTATTGTGAGACTTGGAGATAAGTGTGTGAATGTGTGCATTTAAGTAGGTGACCACTTCAGAGGCCAAGTAGCCCCTGTACGTTGGCCAGAACCTTCTCCACCAGGTCTGCAATCTGCTCGGCGTATCCCATCGAGGCGTCGCCATCGTCCGCTGCCTGAGAGGCCGCAGTAGCCTCCGCTTCTGTGAGGAGCCGCTCATATCCAGCGATGTTCTTAGCCCGGAGCCGCAGGCGCTTCTCCTCGGCCGCAGCAGCGTCGATGTCAGCGCGACGGGTGTACCTGCCGGTGTACTGGAGCAGCATGCTCAGCAGCTCCGGGTCGGAGGTGATCCTGCAGCTGGTGGCAGCGGTGAGGTTGAGCACCACGCCAAAGCAGTTGTACACAACGCGGAGGTCCTCGTGGCCGAGGAAGATGATCACCACCTCGTCGCAGCGGTTTGCCTCTATCCAGTCGCGCCCCGTATTGGTAAAGCTCATGTTGCCAAGAATGCGCGTCGCCTCCACCGCGGCCTCCACGTCGCCCTCGAAGAGGAAACCAGCAACAGTGAGGCCGAGGGTCGAGAGGAGCTCCTCGAGTTGTGGGTCCGCCCCAC
>JAODGE020003018.1:0-12251 GCA_027574965.2 Ecitophya simulans
TAATTTGTGTTTTAATTGGGAAAACCGCCGGCCGCAAACGCCGCGAAATCGAAGAGGAAAAGCGGTGCTAATTTAATCAAACCTCAAACGTCTTCGTTTTGCTCCGTCGCACCGCCGAGCGGCAAACGTCCCGGTCGTCTAACAAGCGTTTTGTTTTCCACCTCTGGCATGAAAAGCTTTTCGTTGCGTCCAACTTCTCTAACGCATGTCAAACAAAGGCTTTCACGTGTGTAGAGCTACGCCCGCGAATGTGACTCGGGAGCTTGGCGCGCAGCCGCTTTGTTGGCTAATCCTAGCTGGAAAGGACGAGGCATTCGCAACGCGTGGTAGTTTCGGTCAGTTTGCCGCAGTTTACAAACGCGTTTCAATGAGCGCGCGCCGTGTGTTAAGCGGACTATCGCATCACAACGCGCCGATCGCGATTCAGGGCGAGAATGCAGGCCTCTGATCACCTGAGCATGTGAGTGCTACCGCGGGCAGGTGGAGTGGTAGCTCATTACCGCACTCCATTAAATTAAGCAGCACTTCGGGAAATGAACCAAACGCCATCCGACATGTTAACTGCGCATCCAAGGCGCCAAAAGTGCACAGGACCCGCGATCGTTCGGGAAAGCAATCTGAGCGCGCGTTTCCGGCACAGGCGTGCGCATACGGGCAGACGAACGCGCCGTAAATGACAATTTCGAGCCGCACGTAAAAAAGTTGACAAGCGAGCAAATAAAACACGCCGAACCAGCGCGGGTAATTAATTGAGTAATCAGCGCGTTGAACACCCCAAAACGCCTGTTCGTTTGGCCGAGAGCACGCCGTAATCAACGCTCGTGCAAATACGCCGCTGTGTGATAAGTGTCGAGCCAATCCAGCTCGTCGCTTTGTCCGTCGCGAGCGCGTGTTTAATAACGAGAACACATAATTAATTACGGCGTGTCTAAATGACAATGCCTCGGTGGCGGAGTATGCGCACGGCCCACATGGTGGAAATCACGCCTGGACTGCTGTTTGGATTTGCATTCGGTCTTCCCACATGATTATGAGCAGGTAGCGAATTCGCCACCTCAACGCAAACTCCACAGCGCCAGTCAGCAGATTTTGTGTGCGCATGTTGTTTACTTTTAATTACTCCACCCCGCATTTCTTGCAGTTCAAACTAGTTTTTTTGTGTCGCGACGGCATAAATATTATTGTTATGCGCGAGAGAGAAAGGTGTTTTACGGCAGCAAAGGTCTGCGCTCGTCGGCAATTCAAGAAATATAAAATTTTCATAGAGCCGTTAATCTCTTTATATCAAAAAATCATAAAAGGGGTAATGCTGTTGTTTCGCCAGCTTGGCCTTTGCCGTTGGCGGCAAAAATATGTAGAAACGAACGAAACAACACAATTTCCTACAATAAAAACAACTATAAACTTAATTACGACAAGGTCGCGGTATCCTAAGAGAAACGCTGACGATTCGCCGGGGGGAACGTGGTTTATAACGCCGAGGCAATAAAATAAAACTTCCGAATGTTAAATCGATAGAGGCCGACGTACAAATGTCGCAAGCATCCCCTCGGCTGGCGTCAACAACTGCAATGAATGAAACGCGACGCGGCGGGTGAAAGCGCCGGGCGCATGCAACGCGTGCCGGTTCGTTCCGAATCCTTGATTAATCATAGAAAATCTCGTACTACACTCTGACAGGGTTTGCCTTCGGGTTGCAGGCTACATGTCCAGCACGCATTAAGCACTCCCGTGCAGTGCATTAAGAATTTCTGCATTTCCGTCGTCGACGTGGGGCGCATTTACATAAATGCATCTGTTTTCCGTGCGTTCCTTTTGCGCACATGGCTTTAGGACCACCGCGTATTGTTGAATATGCACTCAAACCAAAATTACATTAGTGCGCGCATTTTTTCCATCCAAAAACAAAATTATAACTCGGAAAGCTACACTGTACGATCAAACATTTAACCGTTTTACTTGTATCTATGACTATATTCTGATTATGTTGTGTGTATATGTGACGGTTCTTGGCTTTCGTTTTGCAGAAAATCCAAAGTTCAGCGAGCCCATCACGAATGTCACAGTTGCCGTCGGAAGAGAGGCTATCATGGCGTGCCTTGTCGAAGACTTGGGCCAGTACAAAGTGAGTGGAAAACTTCGTAATATCCTCCGAGAAACTCGCTCATATTTTTGGTCGTTTATTTTTTGTTACATTAAATACGACATTAAACACTTACTTAATTAAAAGTAAAGTTAATTTGCAAATTAATTTAATTTCCGTTCACAATTTGCTAAAACTCGCATCACCCAATTAGAGTGTAACTCAAAGATTAAAATCTAGACATTAAGATATAAAGTTATTTATAAAAGTAAAATTATTACGACTTAATAATATTTATTTATTAGCCTGCGATGACCGTCACAAGCGAATTATTTCGAAAACAAAAACAGTTTAATAAAATATTAATAGTCAGGCAAAGTTTTCGTTAAATTTACAAAGCTGTACCGGTCACCTCAAATATTCTTTTAAATTTTTTTGATTCGGAGATTATTTCAGCCGTGAGTATGGTATAGATTACGAGATTATGTACGCGAGGTGCTCGAAATTGTTTGCGTTTCCCTTTCATCGCACAATTACCACGTAAGCGCGATTTCAATTTAAGTTTACAAATGGGCGGCGGCGTAATTATGAGGCTCTATTTCTTGCTGGCTGCCGCCGCTGACGGAAAATCTCGCGTTTATGACTACCTTCGACGCACGTGCACGTCGGGAAAACCGACGCGTGGCGTTTTATTAATACGCCGACGAAACGAAATGCACAGCGATTGTTCGTGTAGGAGGGGCGGAAAACCGAAACGGCAAGCGCAAAACGTGCTGAGTGCGCGGGTTTCCGCCGCTATTTTAATTAATATTTAATTGCGTCGAGATTGTTTATCAATTCGTTAAATACCCCGCGCGTTTGCGCGAATTGTCGGATTTGTAAATGCGTGCCGCGAGCGTATTTTAAGTAACTATCAACCGCATTAACATTGCTCTCCATTCTGATAAATATAACACTTTATTAAAGATTAAGACAATTAAACCAATGCTTCTGTTAATTTTAATAATTAGGAAAAAACATTTATTTTCATAGTATTTTCAAAGTAATCTGCGCTAGTAAATAAACTTTTGAGCACGTAAACTTAGAAATATCTACACATGCGTTTCTACTTCTCTTAAACATTATATAATCTGCTTACGAAAGACAAACCTAATTTGTCCTGACGCCAAATCTCTTTAACAAACAAAGATTACGTTCAACTATCTGGGTATTACCCGGAACAAAATATAAATTAAAATATTGTTTTATTTTAAAAATTATGTGTGCATTCATGTACACAAGATAACTCGCAGAATTACTTGTGATTCGCCTAAATTAAAATCGCACACAAAATTATTTATAACTGCATTGCGCAATAATCACCAATAAATAAGGCATTTGTAATAAACGCTAGTAAATCAAATATTTATTGGCGCAGCGTGGTTTCTGCACACAACGAGTGGATATTCCGGATAAATTATCGCACTATCATCATATTTAGGTGCAATCACCCGTTGTAGTGAATAATTCAGTAATATCTCGGCAATGTTCATTTAAAAATAGAATGTATAAAAGTTGCTAGGAGTTACAGTAAGAGTTACAAGCCCTGTTCACGATCCAATAAAAAATGTTATTTTCGGCGACGTGAAGATGAAACATCTTCCTTCCGCTCTTTTATTGTTATATTTGTCGGTTTGGGACTTAACCCAACGAGTTTTGGTGAAAGCAAATTTGTTTCACATTTGCTCAATTCTTTAGTTTTATGCATATTTCATTGTTTGCGAATAGTTGTAATAAATAAATTGTTTTGGATACGACCCTCCAGCGGGCCACCGTAAAAAACGCGAATTGTTTTCCGTTCCCTTTATACTTCCCGTGTCTGCTCAGGAGCTGGCTTATTTTGTTTTATTTGCGTCTTCGCGTAGCTGTGCCGTATTATGTAACATTTTCAGGTTTGAAGACGCGTCTCACTTTTCGTATTTTTCTCACATTCTAGGTATACACCACTTTGTACTGCAAACTTTTTTTTTAGTACAAGTTGTCTTTGGTCGTACGCTAAAGTATCTTGAAAACTATAAAACACGCCTTTTTTAAATTTTAGTATATTAACTGCCGCCTGATAATTTAATCTCGTATTTATAACAAATGTTTGATATATCTTCTAATCATTTTTATTTAATCAGAGTATTTGTGATATTTTTCGAGCACCTTGTACAAATGTCAGTCTCTTATATTTGTCTCCTACATTGTGTGTACGCACCCAAAATGCGAAAAGATAGAAATACAGCACAGGAAAACCGTCTTGTCAAACATTCCTTCAATAAAAAACACGCAATAAAAACCAGCCGATCTCTCGGCCGGGAATGCACGCGACCCTTCCGTCCCATGGTCCTCTGCGTCGCGACCCAGTCCATGAAATCCAAAGCATCCGCCCGCGTCCAAGATTGTTTGCGGATGCCGGGCTGCGCTCGAATATTACGTTTTCTAATGAAATTTGTATACTCCCTTTCAGGTCGCATGGCTTCGCGTCGACACGCAGACAATCCTGACGATTCACAGTCACGTCATCACCAAGAACCATCGAATCGGCGTCACTCACAGCGAACACAAGACGTGGTATCTCCACATCAAAGAAGTGCGCGAGTCGGACAAAGGATGGTACATGTGTCAGATTAACACTGATCCGATGAAGAGTCAAGTTGGATATTTGGACACAGTCGGTGAGGCGTTATCCATATTTATTCTACGGTCGAGTCAGTCCGCTTGGCATTCATCCATTCGTGCCATGTGCAACGTGATACATTTGAAGGGTCTAATTATTCCGGTGCCTTGGAACGGTACAGCAGAGCTCCGGAGCATACTGAGCAGAACAATGCATTACGTTCTTACGGCGCCGTTGTTCTGATCCTTAGGAAATTGTATACAAATCCTTGATACGTGTCGCACAATCATCCACCGAGTGTTTCCATTACGTCAACCGTCATGAGTCGAAAGTCCGCTCCACAATCCACAGCAGTATATTTTCTCGAAACACGAGGTGCGCTCAACTCTTGAAAGACCATTGTGCTTCAAAAGTCTACGATTCTAACCTGCCAGAGGACACTTTGACGTCCATAATGAATTGCAGTGTTGTTTTCTGTTTCCGGTGTACACTCTAAAGGTCACCGCATTGTTTCATTCCTAATTCGACTCTCTTGTCCTGAGCAATTAGATAGTCGTTGAAGTAGAATTTCTCGGAAAAAAAAGTGAAGACAGTCTTGTGGTTGCTGGCAAACACAAGTATTTTATTGTTCTCCTGGAGCAGGCTTCAAAAATCTTTAGGGCTTGAGTGGAAGTGCTGCATCTCTCTGGCAGTCGTTTACGACATGTTTGTACTTTCCCCTCTAGAGACAAACGTGTAGAATTTCAATTACGATGTCAGCCGTGTTTATGCCAAATGTCATTAATATTCTCTAGCGATGTCCTCAAAATTCATCGTGTAAACTTGCTAGATTAACAGCTAGCACATTAGTTACCTCGAGTTGGTTTTAGCATTAGGCGTGCTCAAGTATAAACAAGATCTTCTCGGATGGGGCAAAAATGTGACAATTGTTATTTAGCATTGCGTGGTTTGTCATTTGCATTTCGGTTAATAAATAATAGCTTTGATAGTGAATTTCTATGTACGGCGGCCGGATGGAACCTCGCCGTGCATGCAAAGCTTGTTCGCGGTGGCGTGCGGTCGCATGGCGCAGGTGAAACCACTCTCGGTGCGGTGCTTCGCGAGTTTCCCGGCGCCGCGCCGCTGCCGGCGGCGGCGACAGGGCGAAAAGCTGACAAATTTGTCCCGGTCTCCGCTCACGTGCGGTTGGCGTGCAGTCCCTGCGCATCGCCGTCCCAATAGCATGCAAATATATGTAAAACAGCCATCAAATTACATAACACCGAATCATGGGAATCTCGGGAGGTGTTTTCCTTGCCTGCTGCCACCGCACATGTCGCGGCGCGGCGTCGTTGCACCTAATTGATTTATACGAGGCAAACAAGCGACACAAATACAATAGACGATGATCACACAGTCCTGGCTGTTACTCGGTCGATGTGCAATGGCACATCTTGTACGCATCTTGTGTGTTGTTCTTGTTGACAATGACAAATCATTTTTTACATAATTTGTTTGGATTGCATCCGGTTTCTCCGGCATGTTATAGATCGCGTTACCTTGCAACGAAAATTACTGTTCCTCTCTGCAATATGTGCGCAAGGATGTTAACGTTGTTTAATTTTCCGCCGAATCTGCGCAAATGTGTCGGTCAGTTGACGCAAATCTAACAACTCGATTCGCGCGACCCGGAGTTGATTTTGCCGCCATTGGGCAAACAATTAAATCCGTGTCGTTGTTAGCGTCGACACATTATCACACGGCTTGCGATGTTTGCAGTGCCGCCCGACATATTGGATTACCCAACGAGCACCGACATGATCGTCAGAGAAAGTTCCAACGTTGCCTTGCGCTGCGTTGCGAAAGGTTCGCCGCAGCCTTCGATTACTTGGAAGCGAGAAGGCGGCGAACCTCTGCAATTAATTACGGGAGAAGAAGGTAATATACCAACACGATCTTCTTAAATATTTACAGTCGTTCAGACCAACCTGCGTCGCATCCTGCTTACCCAGCGCGCAGATTTCGATTTAATCCCCAGAGTTAACTTTTGCGTCAAGTGTTGAAATTGTTTGGTTTCTAATCAAACGCTTTCTTAAAACGTGATGAAAACGACAAATCAAGACGTTCTGATTATGCCGAATAATTCGATTTATGTGAGAACCGTTCGTGTTCATTTTCTTGCTTTGTTAAACTCTCAGTCAAATCAAAGTTAATTTCGTTTTAATGGAAGCGTTAATAACTTTCTCCACCAAGCGTCAATTCAGTCCTATTCATATTCGCAAGATATTAGTGATAATTAAAACCACCGCAATATGAAGAAGTCGCTTGGGGGAAAATCAGGTTTTCCTCTTTGGTAAATTTAATACGTTCGACAACAGCGGCAAACGCGCGGCTGTCGATAATAACAATGAATGAGCGCACAATGAAAGTTTAATCAGTAACTTTTCCATATAACTTTTATTCGTATGTGGCAACACAATTAAATAACGCGGTGTGAAATGCAATATAACAGTCCTGGCTGGAATTGAAACAGATTCAACAATTTCGCTTTCATTTCACCACCAACAAATTAGTTTCTTTCAGCAGAAATACATATACGTTAACGAAATTGTATATTTTGCTATTGACGTTCTTAAAATATTCAAACAACTGTAATCGTTAGTTGCGCAATATTGCTGTTTATTCATTAGGCTTACAATTACTGTTAGCGCTTGAAACATTTTACCGTCCCACCTTTCCGGGGCACCTGTCAATTTGGGTTAGGGTAAAATTTACTGAATGGGAAGAACTAATACAGTGTCGCGCGTAATGTGAGCATACGTATCATCACACTTGTGCGCGGATATTCTATCCCCGCTAAAATAATATACATTTTGCACTGGCATTGTTTGACAAACATTGGTCCGAGCAATTGATGTTTTGTTTTCGCACAATTGCGCTACTGAATATCCACGAAAAGTCATTGCTGGAAAAAAGTGTTTGTGCCCTAGTCAGATACCATTTTTCTTCTGTTGTCTTTGACTTTTTTTTGTCGTTAGGGATCGGCGAGTTTGTAGCGCAACGCACTGTATAGGCTCCTATAAGAGAATGTAGCAGAAACTGCTGCGGGCGCAATTGGGAGCAAGTGTGTGAATAAGTGGGAAACAAACGCGCGTAACGGGCAAATTGTGTTACACACCAATCGAGTTCGGTTCAGCGGGTCCAGGCGCCGGTCAATTATATTCATTATGTTTGCGCATCGTTTGCATTGTTGCAGTGGCGAGCGTCGAGGGACCCATACTAAATATAACACGTGTCACGCGGCAACAGATGGGGCCGTACCTGTGCATCGCCTCCAACGGAGTGCCGCCGTCGGTCAGCAAACGAATTAGTCTCGTCGTACACTGTGAGTATTTTCTCGCGGAAAAACGCTCTCCTCGAACAATTCGAGAAGTTTGTTTGACATACGCTATAGCTCGCCGACATGATATATGGAAATTATCGCTATTCTTCGCTCTTTCTTTCGCAGTCCCACCAATGATATGGATACAAAACCAAATGGTCGGAGCGTACGAGGGTCAACAGATCACTTTAGATTGTCATTCGGAAGCGTTCCCGAAATCCATCAACTACTGGACAACGGACAGCGGCGAGATCGTTCCGCAAAGTAAGTGAAAATAATAATAAGAAAAAAAGTCCACAGGTCGCTGGCGCTTTCGGTCCACGCTGTAAGCGACGAACACAAAGCGCGCTCTGGCCGAAAGCCGAACGCAAAGAGCCCAGATGGGTAATATATAAATGTCTGATGCGTGAAAAAACCTTTGGTGCCTTTCTTCGCGGCCCGGGTCCAGTAAGATCTATTCGAACGTGTATACGACGCAATTATTTACTTTTCGATTTCGAGAGATTTCCTCCGCGGCTGAGAGTTCCCGCCGTGCCGCGGTGCACCGATCGTATATAAAAGTCGTCTGCTGGTCGACAGGTCGACAAAAGGTCAGCGCGACCATTATTATCGCGAGCGGCAGGAAAACCAGTGTGTGGCTCGTATTTGATCCATCTCTCAAATATTTATCGTTCAAATTAAGAAATCTTCAGCAACAGGACTAAACATTGTCGTTTCGAATTGGAATTGCAATAGGCCGCAAGCGTCTCGAGAAAAAGTTTGAAATTGGAAAACTTGAAGAATAAATATACCGAGCCTTGATTCATGCTGAGCACATAACTATCATATATTAGCTTATTAAAAGCAGTAAGTTACCGAACTGCATTCGATGCCAGCCATGAAGTAATAACCAGATTTAGAGGTTATTACTTCTTATCTGATTCGTTCACACACGAGACTCTCCGTGCGGCATGAAATATCAAGACGTTTTTATTGCCTCGCCGCCGACTCCGCTGCCGATAAAATGCGAACGCTTCATTGTTATATTTAATTTAGTGAACGCAAAGCAGTCGTCATTTTGACACACTAGTCGTAAACAGAACAGGCGGGCAATAACTCCGGCAGAGGTTTTAATGTAAAATTTTCCGAAAACTCATGCAAAAGGTAGCCATCAGTAATACAGCATTATCAATTGTTTCAGGCGGAAAATATGAAGTGGCTGTCATTGACAACGGCTACAAGATCCATATGAAATTGACCATCAAGGCGGTGTCTTCCAGCGATTACGGTTCGTACAAGTGCATCGCCAAGAACTCGTTGGGAGATACAGACGGCACCATTCAACTTTACGGTGAGTTCCAATCCATTTTGCATAGACGCCGAACTTTTCTCCTTCGGCGCCGTTGAATATGCACGACGGCAGTTGCAACTTTTCGAAAAGTGTGATCAGATCGCATCCGCGAATCCGGAATCCCAATATCGCGTCTACGGCGAGAGGTCAAAAGAAGCATCATCCACTTTCCGACCGCTCGAGACAAGACTGACTTGCCCTCTCACGACTTTTGGCTGGGGCGCTTTTGCAACGTTTCTATATTCATATGTGTTTGCTGTTGAATTATTTCAATTGCTCGGCGCGCGGCGCAGGAAGTGTGTGAGGGGACTGGCAGAGAACTTCGGCTAAACAGGCCCGAAGATATATTTGCCTAATATTTATAGAAACTGAAAGGCGTTGCTTGCCAACAGCTATTCCGCATAGAACTGCTCGTCTTATATATTAGTGAAACGAAATACGGGTGTATGTGTGTGTGTGGAAGGGCAGGGTGCATAAAATAGGGGTGTTTTATCAGTGCGTGCTTATATTAAGGGCGATAGGATTCTTTATGGTTGCAGCGGACGTCGTATAAATAAATATTCGCGTCGAGAAAATGAGAGGAATGAGGAAAATACAAAAATAAAAAATGTTTGCGCCCAAATGCTTCTCACCGAATTGAATGCAAAGCATAAACATATCACATTCGCAGACACGAAAAAATATCGTAAAACCAAACAGTATCAGATATTTGTTTGGACGAAAGTATAAAATAATATATTCGGACGTTTCAAAGTTTAAAACGGCCGGAAGAGGCGTCTATGCGATGGAATTGTCTTTTATTTGGTTTCAAAATAACAGGAATACTCGCGATATGCTTACATTACTTACTTGCGTTCATCCCTTGAACCCCTGCTGCGGACAGGCTGCAAAACCCGTTTATGGTAAGCAATTTTAGTTTAAGTTTGACTCGTCGTAAAACCTTTACGAGGATTTAGGTTCTTGCGTGAATATCGCTTCAACGCCGGCGGCGCAGAGCTGCGACGAAGGTGGCGGCGCCGGATGCATTGCCGACCTATAATGGCGATATTGGTTCATTGTTTCTGCCGCCTCACTATTTACTGTTTTCTCTTTCTTTCAAAGCACAATGGAAAATGTGTACAGACTGCTTCATTGTGATACTTTTTAATCTCAACTGTGAGACAACATATTGTGAAAAACAGTTTGCAAGGAAAACACGGACGCAAAAGTAATCAATGCCGACTGGAATTCCGAATTAAAAAGTAAAATTTAATTTGAACGTTCAAAGTTATACCAAAGTTTAATTCGAAACGCTTGGTCTCAATTGTCTGAATTTTTCACACTTAGTTTGTGCCGTCCGCAGGCGCCCCGAACTTCTCCCAATGAAATTTTAATTAATTATATTTGCAAAGTAATTAAGGCACTTTGGGAAATATGCGCAATTTTGATAAGGGCTGCGACGCGACCGACGCCCTCCTCTTCCTTTCGTTGGAATTAACTCTTTAGTCGGATTGAACATCCGCCGCGGCTACCACGAAGGTTGTGCCGGGCTGAACGCAGTCTTGTTTCCTCCTCAAGAGGGCGGCTTTCAATCGGATGAAAACACGACGACGACGCGAGACGTTGGCGGTTGCACCGCTCTTCGACGCGCAGGCGTATGCATCCATCCCGACGGGTTATACATTTTAAACTTTGACTAGCGAACCGCGCACCGATTGAATTACGCGCATCAAGGAACGTTATATAAAATGCAGCACTAGATAAACTAATTTGTACTTAGCCCAGATATATAATAATATTTATTCCGAGGCAGTGCCGACCAGCATGCAAAGTTTGCGCGACGGAAGTGTAATTTGCTTTAGATAAAGTCCCAACTTATCATTCAGGCTTCAGAAGATTTTCAAATAGCAGCGCAGAAAGAGGCGCAGTAATATTTACAACAGCTAAGTGATTGTAACGCGTGCTATTAATAATAATTTACAGCAATGACTTTTGGGAGTTTGTCGTCGCGTATAAATTTTGCCGACGTATTTAGCAAGATTGTTTTCGCACTTCTCGGTAATCTGGAGGATGCTGAACAAAGCAGTAGATGAGCGGGTAGAACGCATGAATAATTCCGTATTAAAACTTTCTTTTCCTAAATCCAGCATTTCTTTGTTACAGAAATACCCAAGCCGTCGCGCCGATCCAATGGGATGCACAGAAAAGGTGAGTGATATAAACTTTCCCTCTCCAGTGTCTTTCGGCTCGCCGCCTCCACTTTAAATTTAATTCAACAAAAATTAATATTCCGCCGAACGCAAACTCGCCCATCTTGAAAAACTTTGCTACACATTTTTATCCTTTGCGCAATTTAAATGAACACGGCAACTCGACAACAATGCCGCTCGGTAATTCGAAACTAGACACCTGAATTACTATAAACTGCAAACAGGCCTAACTGGTTTAACGATTGTGCAAAATTCAAAAGTGAAACTCGCATCACTAAACAATAGCGCCCCAAACAATGAGTTAATCTGCTGTAAATTTATCTGTCATTGTTATGTAAAGCTAGGCATTTCCCAATTCGTTATTTTATTTAAGCGTGCTACCAAATTTGGTCCTAAATTTCGTCAGCGCACTTTAATTTCGTTGTCAATTATTTAATTCATGGTGCCGCAATCGATTTCTCCAGTGACTCGAGTAATAGAGAGAATGAATTAAAGATGGCAAAACGATAACTTGAAGCAAATAAAAAGGTTTTCTTGGTGTTGGTGAGCACGAGTATTAACGCGGAGCAGTGATAAATAGACAAGTCATTCTGATTGTAATTTTGAATGGATTCACTACGCTGATACCTCATGTTAACATGCAATAT
>JAODGE020003021.1:0-10688 GCA_027574965.2 Ecitophya simulans
GCGAGCGCTTTCGGATGTCCAATTGTAAAATCTATATACTAATCTAAACTAATTTTGTAAAAAATTAATACAGAATGTTACAAATTTAGAAATTGAATGTATGTGATTATTAATCTCAATTCACAATTTGAGGACTTTTTACAGAATATGTTTAATTTGATTCTAAACATTTTAAATGGTTTTTTTTCTGGCCGTTCAGATTGTTTAGCAATTACAGTCATATTAATGTCTTTGTTTAGTTTAGACTTATGCATTAACATAATTTCACGCAAAACGCTAACATTTACGGTACAATTTTCAGATTTTGTATATTGCTGTAACCATTCATTAATATTTTCATCGATAGAAATATTTCTTGATTCATGTGCAATCGCGTGTACAAATGAATTATTGAATGAAGCGAATTTAATTTTATCAAAATGTTTCAATTACATAGAAATAAAACTACTAACATCTATAAAATGTTTAAAATCAGATTGTAAAAATAAAATGCTTAATTTATCTGCATTCTCAATTCGTACAAAACGCATGTTATTTAGTAAAGCAATTGATGGTGGTAGAATGGTGGCACTTCTACATGTTTCACACACTGAACACTTCTTCAAACCTGCGGCTCCAGAGTAGCATGTAGAAATGCTATCGAAGTAAGAACTCGTTCTATTTTTCTAACAGCATTACGACACTTTCAGTTTTGTTTGTAGAGCGCAGTGGTGTAATCTTCACAGAGGGAACACAGTTGACTTGCATATTTAATCCAATGGTAATGAAACAGTTGAATAAAATTTTTTCCATCAGCAACGTATTTGTTGAGCATGTTTTCTGATTAATCGTCTCTGCATTATTCTTAATATTTTTGACTGTTTTCTCACATTGATATTACTATATACTATATACCTTTAATGGCACTTACTTAAAAAATTCAGAGAGCTCTTGTATGAAGAGAACCCCATGAAGAGGATCTCATGAAGAGACCTCTTGTATGAAGAGGACCTCATGAAGAGGATCTCATAAAAAGCCCTTCTGTATGAAGGGAACCGCATGAAGAGACGTTTTAATAAATATTCGAAATACAATATGTACATGAAAAGAATTATAGAAAATAACGCTTTTTTTATTATAGAAATGTGGATAAATTCTGAAGCATCATGTAAAATGTTTAATAAAAAAACTACATATTTTAAAACAACTTGTATATTGTTATTCTTTCATTGTGCAACATTTTATCTCTGATTGAGCACCGGTCCCGGCAAGTCGATTTTGATTTTCGTCCAATCACAGCATCGAGTCCACTTTTTTGCTCGCCCCTCGTTCACTTTCTGCAGATTCCATGACATGGAATTCGATCGAGTAATTAAGTTCAGCCCAATCACAGCGCAGAGTCTTTGTACCTCCTCTTTTCCTTACAGAGCGCCGATCAAGTCATTAAACAAGTTTTTTAATAACCATGTTCTGTCCCTATTACAGCGTAGAGTCTACTTTTGTCCCCACGCAAAATTTACTTTTGGTATGACCTCCCTGTTTAAGCGCCGATCGATGCAGCAAGTTCCGTCCAATTACAGCGCAGAGTCGACATGTTTAACCCAAAATCCTACTTTTGGTACGACCTCCTTGTTTAAGCGTCGATCGATTAACCAAATTTCGCTCAATCACAGCGCAGAGTCAACTTTTGCCCCCCCCGGTTTGCGGTTGTTGTCAACCTTTACTTAACCAATCAAGTTCTACCACCAATCATTTAAGCGGTCAGTCACACCCATCGCCAATCTTCATGCACACAGCTGACCTTGGATCAACCAGTCAGAGTTCAGCCTTCAGACACACGTCCTCTTCAGCCAATCACAGCTCAGCTTCACTCTTCCACCTATACCTTCACCACTTAGTTCTCAACCAATCACAGCTCAGCTTTTCACCATTACGCCCACCTCTTAATCCTCATTTTGAATCCTCAAAGTTGGTCCAGAACTCTTCTATATATCTACTAAAAACATTTAAAAGAAAAATTGAATAAGTTACATTTATCTGAAGATAAGAACAAAATAATCCTTTGCGCTAACAATAATACGATACAATCAGAATTTGAATTGGTAACATTTTAGGGTTTTCTGGAAAAGCGCAAATAAATGGCATTATTCTGATTTACCGGTTAATATTATTAACGTTACAAGTATCAGAGTAGAATGTATTATTGTTAAAGGTTCATATTATGGTAATGATGAATCGTATACATTATTCGAATTTTCAACACAAGTCGGCACGGGTTATTCTATAAATATTTTACCACAAAATAAATATTGATTTAGGTGTACACACATCTTTTCATTTGCAACATTACTGTAAAACTTATCGATCAAGACGGCAGACCGGTTAATATTAGAAAAAAAAATGTAATACGATTAGAACTAGGACAAGAGAAAATAAAGGGATTAATTTTCAATATGACTAAAAATTTTAATTTCAAACCTGAATCAACTATGAAAGAGTGCTTATCGTAAAAAGTGTAACAGTTGCAAACATGTTGTCAAAGCGACAAGTGCTGCCAGCAAATCATTAAATTCTGAAAATAGACGAAAATTAATAGTATTAGGCTATACTATACGTAAAACAACACAATGAGTAGTGAAATAAATATTACGGAAAAGTATAACGAGACGCATACATATCAACCGTGAACAAATAACTTCAGTAAGAATAATGAAATTCGCATCCAAATTTAACAACAAGATCATTACACTTGTTCGCGCTCCGATGTTAGACGCGAACGTACAAAGAGAAACGCATGAAGAGACCTCTTGTATGAAGAGACTCCTTGTACGAATTGAAATTTTTATCATTTAGTTAAAGACTTACGTTAAGTACGCATTATCAAATTTAATACAGATTTGAAATTATTATTTCAAACGTCTGCAACTGTAGGCAACCAACAATATACTTTAAATTTAATTGTTATCTAGCGGTAATATTTTGAACTTATTATTTCTAATTTAATAACAATCGAATTTTATATTACTTGGAAAACTGGATGTTTTAAAGAGACCTCTTAATAAAGAGAACCGTATGAAGAAACCCTTTGTACGCAAAAATCATATGAAGAGGATCTCATGCAGAAATTTCTTGTACAAAGAGAACCGCATAAAGAAAGTCTCATGAAGAGACTTCTTGTACGAAGAGAACGAATAATGTATGTCACGCAGTATCTGAAATAATTGTAGAGGAGGAGGAGAAGGAAGGTGTTTCGAGCTCAGTACCTGTTATAAATTGAAAAAGAAAAAAGGTGTTTTACACAAAAAAGCAAAAAACTTTAGATTATTTTTATTTACTTTAATCACTTAATTAAAGTGCGCCCATGACGGAAGGTATTTTATTTCAATGTCTCCATTGGGGTATCTAAAATTTTATTTTTTACTTACTACACGAATATTAAAAAAAAGATGTTTGTTGTATTACACAAATAATGTGAGGCCTTCCCCCGCCCCAAACAGATAAATGGTGTCTGGGTCAGGAGCAACCCAGACCTCTTCCCCCGTCGTGAGTTCTCCAATTTTTTGCTCTGCAATTTTTTTGCCCGCTTTTTAGGGAGCGGGCAGAGAACTGCCAGCAGAGGCTAAGGAAATAAAAATAATTGTATTTTTTGTCTAACTTAGTGTAATGAATGACTTAATTTTTTAGCAGGCTAATAGCCTTTCGTTGCTTGCTTATTTCTAAAGAAGAAATAATAATTTCAATAATTTCAGTTTAACGTTAATTAATGTTTTATATTTACGAGTAGTAGACATTGTAGATCTCAAGTTGCTTTGACTGTCACGTCTAAAATAAACGCGCTAAAGCCATTTAAAAAATTCCTCCTCTATGCGCTATTGTTTGACCTTGCTGAATTTCAATTTAGTTTTACATCTCACTCATGCTTAATTTTTTCTTATGTTTTATTTCTTGAAATGTAAATGTTAGATGTGTTTATTTGCCCACTTTGTTCCTGTCATTGGTCTAACGCTAAATCACATGAAATAGATGAGCACATGAGAAGAGGAACTCAAGTTCAAAGATGAACACCAATAAAAAATTTGTGTTTATATATGAAAATAAAATATTTGGTATTGAAATTTTAGCATTCAATATTAAACAACATGTAGTTTTCAAAGACGTATTATTAATAACACAAATATTCCGTTCTGTAAGGACTTGGTAAATGACAAGCAGTTCGTTAAATTCAAATAGATCAACCAACCAACCAATCACCAAGTAGCGTTGGAGGGTAAAAATTTTTTGACGTTAGAGACGTTAGAGAGGGCTAGATATATACCCATCTTTCTCACACTCACATGTCTTATGGCAAAATTTCTATCACCGGAAGTCCATAAGAATTACATGGGATTTTCAAGCATGCACCGCAATAAGCTATAAAAATCCATGCAGAATTCGTCGGAGCCGGCTACCTCACAACCGAGCTCTTCTTCAGTGGCTCCGGACTTTCTCAGTAAATCGCACATGTTCTGATTGGCGATGACCAATTCGTCAAACTTTCCTTGCAGTAATTTGTACATGCAATTTATTTCGATTTGATCTGCATCTTTGCGTGACGAGTGTCTTGAAACGTCCCCGCATTGCTCTGCGTAACGTCGTCAAGTCAGACACGGCATCTTTCTGGATCTTCTTACCGCGTCTTCCCATTTAGAAGAACCGAACGCACACTCAAACAAACCGACGTTAAACGTGCCCCGACACGTACATGATAGTCACATATCCTGTCCGGGTCGCCAAATGTTGACGCTCCGATGTTAGACGCAAACGGGGTCCTAGAACACTACCCGTGTTAAAGTCACCCAAAGGCTTGCACCTATCGCTTGCAAAATGGCGGACACGTGTAGGTTAAAACTATTGGTCTTTATTCGCGTTCAACGAAAACACGCCGGATTTTTATTAGCTACTCTCGCGGCTTTGTGGACTACCTGGAACACGGCCATGCGACGGTGTTGTAGGCAGTAGTTTGACTTGCTCAAACACCGATCTTAAATACGGCGGAGTTTTCCCTTTCCGGTCCAACGCAACCAATAATTGGCGAGCACCCCCGGGACTCTCTCAGTATTGACCCAATGGACGTTGAACAATTTCCACCGCTCCAAAGTGTCCAATAGGTGGAGAGCATCTTTGCTGAGCGTGCATTACGTAAATTGAAGTCACTCGCCTCGCGTTGAACCGCCTCAAACTCCTAGCGTCAGCACGTACTAAAGCATCGGTTTTCGCAGACACAAATAAACTCAAACCTAAGAGCGTACAAATAACCGAAAAGTTTCGGTGTTTCGGTACATATCTGTTTCGAAGCATCGGTTTTCGCCAACACAAATAAACTTAATCTTAAGCACGTTCAAATGACTGAAAGGTTGTGGTGTGTCAGCACGCATGTGCGGTCGCCGAAGCGCACCAGATCATGCAAATAGGCCAATTTCCTATTATAACTACATTTTTTTAATTCTTTAACGCACTTGTACGACACACCAGAACGTGAGATTCGCCTATTAAACAAAATTCAAACGCTTAAAATCACATTCTCTTCAAACAAAATAAATGTGAATTTTGCTGACGTACTTTATTCGTGTCGCATCTAGGCGGCCGCGACATTCTCCCACCTAAAACCCTGTCATTTTGGTGAGGGTTTTATCCTTCGAGACAATTACAAAGTTCTGTAATAAAAAGTCTCTACGACGGAGTGAACCGCTCCGGCGTCTTTACCATACGTCCGTGCCGTGTTGAGTTATACGTACGCGCACTACACGAGAGGCGCCACCTTTTCCCGGCACTAGTTCCTCGACCCGAGCTAAAGGCCAGTTTATTCGCTTTTCATTGTCGCTGCCTAAGAGCACGATGTCTCCCATCTTGAGCTCCTAGGCAACGTGACGTTGTGCAATGGTCTTTAGCTGTCCCAGATATTCGGATCGAAACCGTTGGCGAAGAACATCCTTGATGTTCTGTCGATACGCCGCTTTTTTTGGATAGCCTTCTTTTATCCACCAAATCGGCATCTGACATCCCTTCTAAATCCCCGTCCATTAAAAATGAGTTGGGCGTCAATGCCAGTAGGTCATTGTTCATCACGGCCTTGCAATCACAGATCACCGTGACCAATTCATTGTATTCCAATGACGCCCGTCCCAAAACTGCGTAGAAGACGTTTGAGAATCCCGATGAAGTGTTCTCACAATCCACCCCAACGATCCCGCAAAATCTACACCAGTCACCTCAAAAACGCGTTCGTCTCGAACCCGATCTCTCAGCAATTCTTAATTACCCGCGCGGAGTATCTTTGGCACTTCACGCAGTCACTGAAAATCAATATTACCGCTTTGCGATTTTTCACGATCCAAAATTGTTCGCGCAACGCACTTAATAGTCGTAGTGCGCTCACATGGCACAAACGCGCGTACTCAGTGTGGATCATGCGTCGCACGACAGCGTGTTCGCCCGGCAACACTGGGAAAACGAATATCATTCGCTTCGTCGCGTAAACACATTCGTGACTTCATCCGGATCCATTGCGGTTCTTGCGCTTTTCTGAGCAGCGGTAATCCCTCCCACCATGCGACAAATTCTTGGCATGACTCTCTGTGCAATGGCTTGTCCCAAGACTTACTTTCCTCCGACAATTTGCGATGCAACAGTTTGGGCTGAACTAACACCAGCGCAGTAAAGCCAAG
Organism: Ecitophya simulans; assembly: GCA_027574965.2. NCBI lineage: Eukaryota > Metazoa > Arthropoda > Insecta > Coleoptera > Staphylinidae > Ecitophya > Ecitophya simulans. Next base: position 6,684 of record JAODGE020003021.1, read on the forward strand.
CGAATCAAAGACACTAAAAATTGCGTCTAACTTCGGCCCTAATGTGACTCTGTGTTTTACCCACATGAGTCCCAACACAGACACAACTTCCGCATCATCAACGAATTCCCAATCGCGTAACTCAAAGCCCCCAAGCCGCCATAATGTCTAACGTCTTGCGTTGAAAACATTCGGCTTCAAGTTTGTCCCGCATACTTGTGACGCAATTGTCCACACAAAAGCTCTTGACCACTTTGTTAATGGTGTCTTGCGTATATTGTTTTTCGCACTTGCACTTTTCAAGGTAGAATTCTACAGTAGTTCCGAGCAGAAACGGACTGCTTTTTACTCCGAACACTACGCGACAGTGGCGATATTCGATTGTCTGTTCATCGCGAACCCACAGAAAACGTAAGGCATCCCGATTTGTCACCGCGACACTGATTTGCTGGAACGTCTTCTTAATGTCCGTCAATGCTCCCACCTTTCACATACTTTCACCTTTCTCCAAACAGTAGTTTAACCACGGCACACCTTTCTCACGCGCGGACGCATCAAACACGGATCGTATCTTCGTCGCTAGGCTGGTCTTTTTTATGACTGGGCGATGTGGAAGGTAGTGAATGGCAGATGAATTCACAGTGCTTACCACATCCTCGATTAACCATTCTTTGGCCCACTTAGCGTCTAACAAGTTCTTCTTTTTGAGTGGGGCGACGATATGAGTCAATCTTGCTTCGGCCATTTGCCGATTTGTCGGCAGAGTTTGGTGATCGGCTAACCATGGCAGTCTGACCTCGTACCGACCGTCGTTGAAGGAAACTGTGTTCAAAAACATCTCCCATGCGGCTGCCGTAGCATCTTCCTTTGACAACGCTTTCATTGGATTGTCAATGCCCAACACATTCAACTCCCACAGTTTTCTCATGAGTTAAATGTACTGCGTAATTCCTTGGAGGATCTTTGGGCCTCCGCATAATTGTCCACTTAAGACTGGTTTCAACTACCACGAGACCGCACTTTAAATTCGGTTTTCTTCCGGTGAGCAGTTTTCCAGCGACGTCTACTCCTAACAACACTTATAGTGGTTCGTCGCCTTTAGTGTCACTCAAGGAGATTCCCATCTCTCTCAATTCACTCAGCCATACTTCGCTAGTTACAGAGAAAACGGTGTCGCAAATCGTGGTCTGGCCGAGTGCCCTTAAGTCACATCAATAGGCGCCCGCCAACAATCTTATCTGAAAACACTCGTGAGGGCGTGGTTTCCTCCAAACAATGCATGACGGATTTCTTCTTGGTGCTGACTCATGAAACTGAGTTTAGTGGCCGCACTCATGCACACATCGAGCGTTTGGCACCCGTATCCACAAGTACACGTACTTCCATCGACTTTTCACCGTTGTAAAGCGACGCTCTAAGAGTTTGTAGAAGCACATTAGCACTTGTATCGCACAACGTTTGGTGTCTTGTGAAAGTCTGTTCTGGCGACTCGTTGGGCCGCGACGCTTCAGGACACACGACAATGTTGTGTTTTCTCTTAAACTCTGCACACCGTGTTGGGTTTCTGCAATTTTTTCGCTAATACCCCTTTTTCACGTACCGAAGGTATCTAAAATCTTTACGCAACATCTCTCATTTCCAATCCAACTTCATATTGCGCGCACCGGAACACTTCGCCGCGTCGTGTTTTCTTCTGAGCCGCCTTATCGGATAATAGCGAGTTTGAACCAGCTCGCTGTTCACCTACTTCTGAAGAAAACGCATAAGTACTTCCAACAGTCGTCGCAATGAGTCAGATTCTGGTTCGTCTCCGTTGACGATTGCTAAATGCTTGCTCGTACGCTGCCAAGTCCTCAGCAAGTCTTCCGGAAGGCAAAATTTAATGGATACAAGAAGGCCGGGTACTTCTCAGAGGGCAATCTAATTGTTTCCAACGTCCGCATGTGCGTTTCCAAACAGTCATAAAGGCGTTCGATGTCTCTGCTGCCTCCAGAAAACTTCTTGAGGATGAGCTTTATGAGATTTTGCACGTTCAATTTGCGCCCGAATCTCTTCTTAAAAGCGTTTATAATCTTCGCGTAGTTTTTGCCGTCCGTTGGGTAGGACTGCACAAGCCGACACGCTCGACGACCTTCGCTGGTAGCTTAGAGGATGTACTGAATCTTTTTGACGTCTTCAATATCCTCGTCTTCGTCGATCTTCTTCCACTGTCCCCAAAATGGGATCCATTGCTTCGGATCTAACCCAAACGGCTTAAACTCAATCTTCGGCAGCCTGAACTTTCTGTTTGCGTTTCCTGCGATGGAATTGGCGCGATTCCCAATAGTAGATGTGAAATGCCGGTGCATGCTTGAAACTCCTATGTAATTCTTGTGGACTTTCGGTGATAGAAATTTTGCCATAAGACATGTGAGTGCGAGAGAGATAGGTATATATTTTCTAGCCGTCTCTCTCGTGTCTCGCATTCGGTGAGAGGGAGAGAGGTGTATTCCAGAGTGAGATGTGTGTATGAGAAAGGTTGGCAGCGGCGACGAGCGATCGTGATTGGTCGAATCTGGTAATTTTAGCAGCCATCTTGGATCTGGTGAGTTTCTAGATTTGAAATAGATGTTTAAGAATTGTCGCGGCGGCGGCGTCGTTGGTGATTAAGAATTGTCGCGGGCGTTGCAGGCAACCTTCAATGCGCGTAATTAATTAATTAATTAATTTTCTTATCAGGTAAAAAAAATCACATGCAGCCTTTGTAATCGGATTCGTTCGACTATGTTCGACATTTTCAATTCATTTAGTGGTGGAAAATTCAAAAATTCAAAGTTGGAACTTGTAAAAAATTCATAAATTCTTGCAACTGTAGGCAACCAACATTTAATGTTCATCTAGCGGCAATATTTGGAACTTTAACCTTCATCTAGCGGTAATATTTTAAACTTTGCCTTCACATGCGGGCATCTTCGACTATGTTCGATATTTGAAATTCAACATATGATTTTTAGTGGTGGGAAATTTAAAAATTCAAAGTTGGAACTTGCAACAAAAATTCATAAAATCTTGCAACTCCAGACAACCAACAATTTATCTTCATCTAGCGCCATTATTTGGAACTTTAGCCACCATCTAGCGGTAATCTCTTGAACTTAGCATTCGAATTCGGACTTCTTCGATTATGATCGACATTTGCAAATGCATCAGCTGACATTTAGCGGTCGGAAATTTAAAATTAAGCAATGGGGAATGGCCGGGCGCTGTCGGATGTAAAATTGGCATGTCAATTGTAAATTGATGTACTAAGTATTTTAAATCATTTACAATAAATAAAACTAAAACCTTCCAAACACGACATTAAAAATACTAACAAAGATAATCGCCAAGAAAATCACGGAACGAATAAATCTAGAAGATGAACAGCAAGGGTTTAGATCAGGGAGATCATGTAACGATGCAATCTTCGTATTGCGTCAATTGAAAGAAGAAGCTATCGAATACAACAGACTTGCTTTCTTGAGCTTTGTTGACCTAGAAAAATCATTCGATAAGGTTCAACTGAACGATGTTATAAGCATTCTCCACAAAAGACAAATTCCCTTAGATATAATAAACACTATCGAGGATATATACAGAGACAATGTACTACAGGTGCAAATTAACAATTCAAACCTAAAACCGATAACAGCAGGCGCCGGCGTGAGACAAGGCGATNGTAGCTACGCCGATGACGCTGTATTAATAACGGAAAATGAGGACGATCTACAAAGAATGCTCCAGAAGTTCAACAAGTACATCTAAGATATAAATAAAAGTCACTTATATCACTAAAAAGTCCACCCACAATAGAATTATGTAATATTCGTTCTAACAACTTTCCATAATTCATTGTTTTTTTATTGCAGACACTTCCTGTTAATCATTTAAAATAATAGTTTAAATAATTAAGAATTATTAAACAATAATAAAATTATACATACGATAATTATTACACAAAGCGCCGAACTTGGTAATTTTTTATTTAAGGATAAAATTTTCCAAGGA
>JAODGE020003030.1:0-15906 GCA_027574965.2 Ecitophya simulans
ATGGTGGTCAGCTTGATTTGATATTTTTTGGGCGTGTTAGTCAAAACTGACATTAAATGATCGACTACGTGCCCATTTAAAATACATGTGTAGTCTATTTTGGACCTAAAAAATCAGTAATAACTTTTTATGCAAGTAATTCGTCGCCGCCATAAAAACAGATTTAGAATCTGCGTTTCATTACTTTTCCAATGGTGCTAAACATTGTTGGGCGTGTCGGTCAAAATTAACTTTATAACAAAATTGGCTGTAGAGTACATTCTGTAACTTTGTTAGTAATCATCCGATTTTCATCAATTTTTTTTTGTTTGAATCTGCAATTCCTACCGAATTAATTGGCGCCGCAAGATTAAAGTAATTTTACATTTTTATTTACAATTAGTCAACGATTTTCATTTTTTCGCGGAATCCGGCGCGCGTCTTCATCGGCCACGTTCAAATGTCCAGATCGTTAACGTGCTGGCGCGTCGAACGGCGCTTAATCAAAGACAATAATTGTGCCCGACAGAAAACGCCGGCGCCGCCCGCGCGCAGTTGCAAACATCGAAACTTTCGCGCTCGCTTCTGTTTGTCCAGCGTAAACGCAAACGTTCCGCACGCGCGGCCAGCGCGCTTTCCCATTAACGTCGCATCGTTTTGAATGTGTAGCGTTGCGCGCGTCCATTATTTACTCCTTGCTTTGGCGACGCCACTAAGCGCGAGCGCAAGACGAGCGCCGGCCCGCATTGTTCGAAGGTGTGTAAATAAATTTATTGCAAATTCGCGTTAATTAAATCCACGCCGAACGGGCGGACGTTTAATGAAGTATCGTGTTTCGGTAATGCGGCGCTCCGGCCGCCCACGCCTCGCTAACGCTCTGCTCCTAACAACAGTTTAAGTTTTAAAGTATCGATTTGCCATCGATACGATGCATGTCGTCGATAGTGCGCGCTTAACCGACCGCCGCCGCCACCGCCGCCGCTATTAATATCCGGCGCGCCGAAATTAGCCCGGATTTACTGTTCGCTAATAGAATGCATGTGCGCGATCGTTTGCGTGCGCCGGCGTCGTTCGGCAAACGGTGTGCAAACACGTAGCGAAATCATCTCGCCGAATATTTGCCTGCGCGCGCCTCATTGTCTCGTTTCCTTCGCCACTTACTCGCCGCCGGTGTGGGAAACTGTACATGTGACACCGTTTCCCTGACTACCGCCGCGGGGACGCGACGCGATTGCCCTACACCCTCAGGCGAGCGCAGCAAAAATTCTTTGCCCCCGCGAAGCGCCCCCCCGTCCGCGCAACGTTTTCATCCTCTCCGGCGCTTTGTTCGTTCAAGACGCGCCGCGCGCTCGATTAGCACGCAAATCCGACGGTGTGGCGAGCGCGCATAGCAATTCGTCGGTGTGTGTGTGTGTGTGCGCGCGCGCGCGCGTGTGTGTTAGGTGATTTTTTTTGTTCGAGAATTATTAGCTCCGTCTCGCTGCCTGAAAACAAACAGCAGTTTGCTATCTGCCATCATAAATATTTACTCGCCATGTCCAATTTCAGCCGCGCGCGCGCGCGCGAAAAACAAGGATGCAAGTTCGCTTCCGGTGCGAAACAAACGACGACGCGTTTGACGCGCGCCAAACACGCCACCCACGCGTCCGCCATAAAACATAATTAATGCGGTCGCGCATTCCTCGCGTTCTTAACGAATGCGCGCTTAATCCGCTCGTTTATTGTCACGCCATTGTTTCGGGATTCGCCTTTTAATCGTGGACGCGTTGATTTCGGCTTGATGGGCTCTAATGACTGCGGCATTTCGAATTGTTTCCGAATGTTTCAGTGCGAGCAAATATTTTCAGCTGTCGTGATTAATCGTGAAAATGACCAATTAGACGCGAGCATTGTCTTGGAAGATAGAGATAAAAGGATACTTTTTTTGTTTCTTTTAACTTGTATTACGAAAACAACTCACAAAAATTAGAATATTACGAAAAAATCCTTCCAGCTTTTCGCTACCGTTACGCCCAGTTGGATGGCCGAGAGTTTCCTTGAACATTTTTGCGTTGCCCCCTCAACACGATATATGCGTCTTGTATTGATTATTTATTTATACTGGGTGTTTGCTCGTGTGTGCACGTTTGTAAGGTGCCGGTCCAATATCCAGAATTGTAATTTGATCCCTAACGAGTCTTCTGCGCACGACCAAAATGCAGAAGATGCAGCGATGAGAACCAAGTCCTAGATTTGCTCTTATGTAACATGAATATGTGAAAATTTTTAAGCGTTTATAACGCGCTTACGCAGATAATTCGTCGCGCAGTTACGCACACGTATATGTGCTACGTCTAATCGGCTTTTGATTGCAATCAAACGCAATTCGAAATTTGTTGGGCGCGTCGGTCAAAAATGACTTTAAAATAAAAAAACGCGCAGATAAACACTTGTATACATGTAATTCTGTATTGCCCTTCGATTAAGTTCAAGCACGATTCGAACATTTTTAGGCGCGTCGGTCAAAATTAACATTAACATAAAATAAAAACATAATGCCCATTTAAAACGCAAGGAAAAATTTGCCGCGACCGACGTCGCCGTCTCGCCTAATATTCGTCTCGGCGCCGGCGAGGAAATTTCCGCGCGACCTGCATGCCGCGCGAACAATTTGTCCGCGCGAACAATGCGGCAAACAGTTTTTCGCGCGCCGCGCGCATAATCTGCGAAAATAAAACGCCATCGCCGATTTATGCGGTGTAAACACAGCTGTTCAAACCGAACAAATTCCAGGTGGGGCGCACTCGGGCACGACCGCATCGCCACCCAGCCAGCCGACGACGACGGCGATAAATAAAATGCACGTCCACCGGCGAGGATGCCTCTACATGCTGCTGCTCCTGGGTAAGCACGCCGTTCTTTATCCGCGCGCGGTCGATGCGCGGCCGAGGCAGATGCGATCGCTGTTTTCTTGCGATTTAAGCAAAACTTTATCTCCGGGCGCCGCCGCCGCCGCCGCCGAGCGACCTAATGCTCGCGTCGCGCTAAACGTTTCGGATTACGCAAGACTCGGAAGCCCACCGCAGGAGATATTCCAGCGAACCTTGCCTGATGGACGCGAGTCGCTCGCGAGCGCATCAAACGTGATCCGAATTCAACGCAGCCAAACGAAGCACCCAGTTATTATCATTATTATTTTTAATTACGTGCGTTTCAACCTCCCGCGCGCGAAATGCCGGCCATCGCTATTAATTATTTGTTGCGACGTGCAACTTGTTAAAAAGCATTAAGACGGCATTAGGCGGACAAAAAGCCAGCCGGCCGACTTTCGCGCCCCAAGTTGGGCGCCGCATTAGCGCCGGAAATCCCGGAAAATGCGCGCCCGTCGCGCCCGCCCGTGCCGACGTAATTACCAACACCTGGGGCGACGCGAACGCCAGATGCTCTTAATTAATAATCAATTCGAATAGATTTCGCGTGAGATATTTGCGACGGCCGGGCAGAATGCGCGGCATTCCTTCGTCCGCGCGCCGCGCTGCGGTTTTTCCTTTATTGGGAAACGCACGTACGTGCGCGACAGAAACAAACAATAAACGACGGACAAGACCCACAGCGCGACGCAGCGAGTCGAACTCAGAGCGGTCGTCGGGCGAACGCCGCCGCCGCTGCCGCCCTCGACCGTTCGTTGGCGCACACGTCGCAGATCGACAAATTGCTCCCGATGTCGCGTCGAATTTCGCACTTCTGCGACGCATCCGAGCGGCGCCCGAACGGGCCGTCGGAATGCGTCCGATCGAAAACAAAGGCCGGCCGAAAAGTGGCGCTGTGTCCGATGTGCAGTAGGTCGCACTCACAATCAGCAGCGCCACGTTCCGCCCGACTATTTGGACGAGTTCCGTGTGTTTTTTTTTATGTAACAGAAATAAAACGCGAAACAGAAACGGTCGACCGTGTCGTAACGCATTGCAACCAGTAAGGCCGCAAACCCGTCTTTTGCCACCGTCCAGCAAAGATGCGTCGCAGAATCGTTTCGTTCTCGCGCTGCCAGCGACAACCGGCCGGCGCTCGACGATTAATTATTATTATCACGACGAGCCATTAGCAGACGGCGCAGTCTCGTAGAAATTCCCGTCGAACGCAGTCGCACTCGTGTTTATGAATTGCGCAATCGCCCGGCCGGATGAATTGCGGTTTGGCCGCGGAGGCGTTCATTACGGCAGCGTGGCGAACCGGCCGCGATTAGTCAACACCTCGATTAGCGGCGCGCATTTTTTCCGTCGGCAAGTTGTCGAAATCTACGCGCCGAATTGCCTAGACGAAACCGAGATGAAGACGGAGAGAAACAAATAAATGCAAATAAAGTACAAGCCACGAAACAGCGCCACCAAGACGGAATGCCGAACGAGTTCGATTAGTGCGCGCAGGAACGGATTGAATCGCCGACCGGCGTGTCGAACTGTTTCAGTTGCCCCACTCGCGCGCATTCATTTGCAAATTAGACGGAAACACGAAGGGGAAATTGATTCGTGCCACTTTTACGCGAGCGCCTATTTGACACTGTCGGATTCTTTGAACGATCGCGTTCGGCTCTTTGGCTATTCGGCCCCGTTCGATGATCGCGGCGGTCCCTGGATGCGGCCAATCCGCACGTCGATCGCGCTAACCGGATTACCGGCGCGGCGTCGCGGGATGCCGGATTCGAATGAGGTCCGCGGCTGGGCGGTTAGTTTCGTTGCGCCCGAGATGTAGCTACAATGGGAAATGTGCGATTCCGTTGCGCTCGCGACGCCGGCAAGTTGTGCAACGACACAAACGCTAATGGCGAACATTCGCCGTTCGCATTTACGTAAGTGCTTCCAATTTAGCCGCGCTGATTGCGAACGCGACTAATTCGTTCCTTCGCGTTCGCGCGCGCACCGGAAAACTTCGATCGTCCCGATCATACGCGCCGTCCCGGCCGCCATGAGCTAACGATAAGCCTCCCCGAGAGAGTCGCCACCGGCTTGGTCAGCAAGCCGCCGCGTGCGCCGCACGCGATTCGTGCGGCGCGCGGTTTCCGGTTCGTTGTTTATGCTCATATGCGTTTTCCTTCCGGGGCAGTTATGCGCTTCCACCCTACGCCCCGGCTATTCCGTTTTGCTGGTTAATGACGTCTTGATGTCCCGCACGAGCTGCGCCTTCCGGCCGGCCGCCGACGCCGGGGCCGCATTAGCGAATTGTTCGTTCGCGAAGACAGCGCCGATTCGATTTGGCGCGTCGCGCGTCGTTGCGTCGTGAAAATTTCGCCGACGCGCAAAACGAGACGAATCCGATTAAAAAAAAAGGTATCGGCGCACTGAAGACGCAAGCGCTGTTTCAGGTTCCTGCTGCCTGGCGAACATCGACCGGCTCGAGCTGGTCATGCCGCGCTACGCGGTGCGCGGCGGCGACGTCCTGCTGAAGTGCGAGCACAGCGTCGCGCCGGAGGAGCTGTACAAGGTCGAGTGGCAGAAGGGCGGCACGAAGATCTTCCAATACATAAAGGACCGCAAGCCGCCGTATCGGTACTTCGCCACCGACGGCGCCGAGCTGAACGTAAGTTTGTCGGCGGGCGCCGCGCGAGCCGCTCCTTTGCCGCCGCCTGGCTCGACGCGGCGGCGGCGGCGGCGGCTGGGAACAGCCGGCGATTGCCTTGATCGGGCGGCGCAATCGCTTTCACTTGATTCGCGTAGCGCCCGAGGTTTAGTTTCATCGACGCGCGCAGAATTTGACATCGACTTTTTATATATCTCCACGAATCTTCGACATTTGCACTCGGTCGCCGAGGAAGCGCGACGGAGTGCGAAGATGGATCACGAAAACGGCACTCCGACGATAAACCTAAAAGTTGGCGTCATGCATGAATAAGAGATCACTAATTCTTGGTAGGTCGCGCGGCGCGCCACGTTCAATTCTCTTATATTTTCTTATTGATGAGCGGCAAGGTTTGTGGAGATATACAAGCGCGACCTCGTTTTTCGTTTTTTTTGTTGGTGCAAACGTGTCCGCCTTCTTATTGACATGTGACTGAACGAATTTCGAATTTAAAGCCAGCCGCACAAAACACGACCAAGCGGTGGCGACAGAGAATAACGCAGGAACGGCGCCGCATCACGAGACGCATGCGAATAAGTTAAACGCCCCGCAGCGCAACGAAAAACGTCCGCGCATTCATGCAATCCACCTCAGTCGAACAATGTCATGCATGCGGCGAAAATCAGTTCTGGGTTGGGGCGCGCGATCGCCCGTTGCATTTGCGACGGCGGCCCGCCCGTCGTGGAGATATACCAAAAATTCGAGATATCGGAATATCGTCGATCCGCTGGCGCCGCGCGCGATGCGCCGGCGACGCTGCGCAACGCAATCACACGATCGGTCTCGCATTGCAGAAGGCGAACAGCAGCGCGAAGCAGCTCCATCTCACTCGGCTGCAGTTCGCCGCCAGCGGGTCGTACTCCTGCGTCGTCTCGACGGAGACGCCCATTTTCAGCAAGGACTCCGAAAGTCAAACGCTCACGATAATTGGTAAATATATATATATCGTCTCGTGCGAGCATTGCGCTGGATTTCGCGCGCCCGGAACGTCTGCCAACAATTTAAGAACGCACGCGGGGCTATTAGCCGAGGGCGGCGGAAACCGACGTCGCAACAATATCTCGAAATGAATGAGTGGAATTTGCGAATATCGATCTGTACTCTCGCAACTTTACCGGAGCTCTATATTCGGACGTGCGCAGCCACACACACACTCGCGCACGCTTGCCGCCCGTCGAATGGGCAAAATCCTAGTAAATTCAAACGTCACAAGTAATCAGAAATTCCTTATCTGTTGCCCATTGTGTATGCACGGACGTTGTGCGCGCAGATAGGAAGACGGCGGCCGCCCCCGCACGTGAATGAGTATTCCCGCCGGGTGGGGCGGTGGGGCGCACGTTTCGAAGCATCCCGAATACGGCGCGTCGCGTCCGTTGCGGGGAAAAATCAATATCGTCGCGTACGTTTTTTTTTGCTGGTTTGTTTTTATTGTCGACCATTAAATATATAGAACGGAAATTGACCGTCGACGATGCGATCCTGATGTATTCTCGAAAGCGAATACACACTTTATCTGGGCACGTCGAACCTCGGAAGCGGGCGCCAAACGCCGAACGCGCAAAATCACCTTAATGAACAATCGACGCGGCGTTTATTCAAAATGTTTACCATTAATTATCCATAGGTAGGTATTGGTTCGCAAACGATTAGAATGCGTCGAGCTGGCGAGCTTTCACGCGGCACTTTGCGCTCTTCCGGCCCGCGCTGGTTTTCCAAGAAGTTACCGCGACAGAATAAACACGCCTCAGTTGTTTGAGCGCATAAATTCGATTCGAAAATGGTTCGCGTGTTTATCCAATATTTGAATTGAAAATTTTCCCCGGGGTGCGTGCGCGGCGCATTCGGCGAATTTCGACCGCGCCGCGTTTCGGGCACTTGCCGCTGCCGGAAGTTCGTCTCGACGAGCCCGCCTCCCTATCACGGAACAGTGAAGAAATAAAAAAGCCGAGCCCGAAGGCTGCAACCCAAAAAACGCACGTCCCGCCGACGATCGAAGACTAAACAAGCGACGCGAAGCTCGACGACGGCGTTAAAATGCGACCCTTCTCGAAATTCCAGAGCCGCAGGAGAGGGACCCGAGCATCACCTTCGACAAGAACACGTACCAAGTCGGAGACGTGCTGCAGGCGAACTGCACGACGGCGCCGTCCCGCCCACCGCCGCACATCACGTGGCTGATCAACGGAGCGAAGGTACAATCGCGCGCTCGCCGCGGCTAATCGCGACGCCGACTTCCGTCCGCCGGCGGCGCAAACTTCGCGAGCACCGCGCGCGGACGTGCGCGTCGCGATTCATCCGCGACGGCAATTCATTAACGCCGGACGCCCGGCGACTCCGCACCGTCGCAGCGCATCGATTTTCAATTAAGGCGACCGCCGGCGCTTCTTTGTCCTAGGTGGACGAGTCGCTGACGCGCTCGTTCTCCAACGCCCGGCCGCACGGCCGCAGCTATCACGAGCACCGGTCGCTGTCGATGAAACAGTTGTCCGTCGAGGTGTCGGAACTGCACGCCGGCGACAACGGCGAATTATGGCTGACGTGCATGTCGACGATCCCCGGCTACCTCGGCCCGAAGGAGACGTACGCCGACGAGCGGCGGCACGCCATTCGCAGTAAGTGCGCGCGCCCGACGCCCGCCGATGCGGCGCTTGTGCAGTCGCACGTCCTCTTGTTGCAGTCGAGGTCGTGCTCACCGAGATACCGGCCGAGATCAAATCGCCCGACAACGACGACGACCACCGCCTCGTCGACAACGTCACGTCGAGCCGACAGCCGCAACTGCGCGACGATCGATCGCGCCTGCTGCTGCTGCTGCTCGCCGGCTGGCTGCTGTGCAACGTGCTGCGCTACGCGAAAACATAATCTCGATTAAGTTAGGCCCGCGTTTTGTACACACACACACACGCGCATACACACACACACACACACCGTCACGCGCCCACGTCGCATTGATAACAATCTGTGTACACCGCGAAGAGGGTCCTCGCTGGCGGGGAGGAGGTTGACTCGGCGGGCGGAGGCGCGCGCGAGATGCACGTTTAACGCAAACTCTATGAAGAAACATTTCCCAAAAATGAAAATAATAAAATTATGGTAATATATTCTTGTAAAACTTGAAGAATAAAGGCGAGGCATTCGAATCCGCGCATTTTGGACGACGAGAGATAAATGTTTTGTATTTACCGACGACTTGTCGCCAGCACGATCGTCTGAATTGACGTTCTTACGACACGGATAGCCGAACGTGCACGTAGCAATTAATGGTAATCGCGAATGCAGCGCTGTGCGCGAACGCGAACGTCATTTCTGGCCGAATTCTAAATTTGAGCGCGCCGGACGCCGTCCTCGCACCGGCGGGCGGTTTTCTCCGACATTCGGTTGCTTGCGTGGGGCACGAAGTGCAAAGTGCAGGTTAACGCATCACACAGAACTACGCCGTACGTCTACTAGCGCAGCAGGGTAAACCCGAACAATTTGAGAATCTATACCGTACAACGCGTACAACCAATAAGTATAAAATGACGCGATTCTAATTTTTGACTCAATCTACTGTTTACTATAACTCTACGGTCGCGACGCGTCGCGCATCGACGGGACGACGCTGAATTTAACGACGTACAATGTAACTAAGAAAATCATGTCAATTAATGCGCAAACAACTCCGGGTTGGTTTGTTCGTTTCCGTTTGCTTTTTGCGGTTTGTCGATGCGTCGCGTTCGATTTGCTCCGTTTTCGCATTCGGATTCGGCCTCCGTTATGCAAACGACCACGAACCCGCGAACAAGGGAAATTGATAACAATCACAGAACGATACAATCATTTTTGCCGGCGCGCGGCGGATTCGGGGGTGGCGGTTCGTTGCTTTCGCGCGGGTCGTCGACATCGTCGATCTAGTCGCATTAACGTTTGTACGTGTACTTAACTCCCAACTACACCGAAGTCAGTCTCGGCTTTTTCGCCACCTTGTACATACTCTTCGGGAGCCGTTCATCGCGTCGACGGCGGGTCTCGAGCGGATCAAAAGGCGGAGAGCGGCGTCAGTCAATGGCGAGATGGAACGGATTTAGGTATCACTGTGCGTATAATCCAACATAAATAATGTTACAAATAATTAACACACGCCTGCTACGTGGCCAAACATGTCTTCCTTACATAATAAATGTAGTGTTAATATTAATATAAATATATGATACAGTACGACGTTCACTATCGGCGACGGCGGTCGGATGGCGGACGGATTGAGGCGTCGAAAGGCGAGACACAAGCGACGGGCGGTATTGTGCAAACGAGGCAGCGACTAATTGTCACTTCGAGCTCGCGATTCGTAATCACCCAATTACGCGGAAAGTCGGCGCGAGCGTTATTCGGAACTGCGTACGTTGCGGAGTCGTGGAAAACTAGCCGAGTCACCGATGTTATATTTCGAATTGCCAAAACATGTATTTCCGTGGACTTCCAATAGATAGTCTAGCGTAAAATTAATACTGACGAAAGGGGCGAAACGAAAGGGCGCGCGACCAAAACCTCGATTGGACTTACGAACAATTTCCAAAAATCGGCACACGGCGACGCGGTGCGAACGTTCGACGTGGCAGCGAAAGTGCGACGCAGCTGTGTGCGATTGATTTTTTTTGTGCATCTGCATTCGCGCTCGACGGTTAATTCGTCGCGCCGACGATCGGCCAGACGCGCACCGTTCGCGTCGCTTTTTGATCGCACTTTTCGTCTTTCCGTTCGGCGATTGCGCGCGGCGCACGCCGAACGCTCCGGAACGAGGTAAACGAAACTAAAAGTATCTAAGCTCGTAGCATTGACAATAACTTGCTTTAAATGTTACATTTAAATGTAAACAAGACAAACAATTGAGAACGCTGACGTTCATCGAATCAAAGTATCAGTGAAGAAACACCGCAGCATACGAGAACCGCTGTGGATGCATACTTATTGTTAGTCGTCACGGAACCTTGCGACGTTACCGAAACTTCAGTTGATATCTGTTGATCTGCACACTTTCTCTGTTGCACACTTTTGCCGTTAGAAACATGCATACGCTTCGAGCAAAACGTCTATTCGCACATTATTTTTACATATTTTCGAACGCCACCGTTGGGAATTATTTCCCGGTCGAATTTTTCGTTGTTTTTTTTTTCGTCTAGTTCTCTTTGTCCAGTTTTTAGGAATAAATTAATCGCAGAACTCTTATCCATCGCCAAACTTTTCTTGGCAAAAATTTTCGGAATTTGCACGGTATGCCAGATGGGAAATTTATTAAGTTCAATTAAGTCAATCTGCAAAGAAAAATAAAGTTCCGAAAACGAATGCGAGAAAACGAAAATTATCTCTCCGAAGTTAGTGCGGTTTTATTTTATTTGATAACTTCACAACTCTGCAAGCTATTGACAAGCAGTTTATGCCACCGAAAACGTGCGCAAATGTACAACATAAACTAAAAACTATTTGTAAAATTCCATTCACACGAAACTGCGATGTAGAATTGTTAAGTTCAATTAATCCAATCTCCGAGGAAAAATAAAGTGTCGGTAAAACGAATGCGAGAATACGAACATGATGTTTTTACGAAGTTAGTGCTGTTTTGTTTCATGCTGCAACCATACAACTCCGCAAGCTATTGACAAGCAGTTCATACGACCGAAAATGTACAACATAAACTAAAAATTATTTGTAAAATTCCATTCACACGAAACGCCGAGGTGGAATTTACATCCGGCAATTTCGACTCGAAAATTAACGGCCCACCTCTCGCCACCCACCCACGTAGAAACAAACAATTTGGGCGGCGAACGAATTTCGCACGCCCGCGCGAATTTACAATCGCAACGCTAATCCACCAGTTAACCAAACATAGGCATAAAGAGATAACGTGAATTAAATTAACTTCGAAACTTGACGCGGCGGCGAGTCGAACCTGAGGCCGGCAAAAACAGTCGCACCGCCTTGTTCGGCACGGTTTGCACGCCCGTCGTCCGAGCAATGGACGAAAAGATGCAGGCGTTTCGTTTGGCGCGCTGCTCATCAAATTTGCATGCTGATCGTAATAGCCGACCGTAATTCGACGCCGATGGCGGCGTTTTAATCGATTCCTCGGTTTCGAGATTGCAGTTGTGCGAGAGCATGCATATTTCATGCACGCGCGTTCGTAAACGACCAATCGATCTGGCGCGCTGTTCGACGATGAACTCTGTTAGTTTAGTGCCGTTTTAAATTGAATGTAAATATGATGAAATGTTATGCAAATTCTGTTCGAAACAAACGCGAGAGATTTAATGTATTAATCAAGCGGGCAGGAATTTGTTTGGCGGCAACGACACTGTAAGCGATATTGTTCCAGCGGTATTGTATGCATTATGACCTATTAAAGATGTAAATGATGTACATTATACGTTTTTAATTACAACACGTGTACGAGTCGGGTGCGTTTCACTGCACGCTCGAGGAGCAATTGTTTCCAGGCGAATGACAGGTGAGCGCAACTTATTACGCTCTCGGCGTCTGGCAACTACGAAGGCCGCATGACGGCGGCGGCGGCGGCGGCGGCGTGTGCGGGCGCCGAGCGACGAAGAGAGCGCGCGGCTGCGAGTCGCGGAGCAAGAAGCAAGAAGTTGTGAGTGTCGGACCCGCTGAATAAAACTTCTTTAATTAAATTTTCGTAAAACCTAGCGGCGAACGACGCAACGCAAGCTGGTTGCGTAGAGTGCGGGCCGGCGGAGGGGGCGGCGGACCGGCGTCCCGCACCGCGTCGCGATGGGCGCAGACAATGCGTTCGGGCCGAGAGGGGCGGCTGGCGTTTTTAATAATTCAACGTTAAGAACTCCCTTTAATTGCCGAAAACAAAAAATTATACATGCACGTTCTCGTAGAATCCTCATTAAATTAAAACTTGCGTTTTGTTTGTGGCGCCTGCGGTGCTTCAACTTTCCACCGCGACGCTTTCCCTGATATTTATTGTTCGCGATGCGGCTAATTAAAGAGAAAAGTCTCGAGACTTTTTCCGCCTTGTTTCCGTCCGCCCGACAACAAAAAATGGCAATATCATCTTTAATCTTTATTACTCAAAAAGCAATATCACCTTAAGACGCGGCTAAACCTCGAGTTGACAAACTTGCAGCTTCTTCGAGTTTCAGATTTACCGAGTTTACGACGCCGACGCGCCGTGAATGCGGTTTCAGGACGAACGAGACTTGTCGCCACGGCTTACCAGCCAGACAGGCAAACTGGTGAGTCCTTCACGACGAAACTTTCCGGTTATTATTTTATCCTTCGTGAGTGCAGCGCACGCGCGAATGGCCAATAAAAAGTGGCGCATATCTGCGCATCGGCGAAATTAACAAAACGTCGCAAAACATCTTGATACACCGACTGCGCACGTTTCTCTATCTATGCGCGGTAATCGTTCGTTATTTATGGCACGCTTTGTTGTTAATCGTGATTTATGTTTCTTCGACGACGAATGAAACGAGAAACAGGATTGGTCGTGCCGCTAATGCAGTACGTTTATGGCACGTCAGTAACATTAGCATTCTTCCATTCGTTTCGGCATTTGCCTTCTTCGCGCAGCGTCGTCCCCGAAGAGTAACTTTTGTTTTTTAAACTTTGAACTTCCGGCTGACAAATGTCCGGTCCTATTTGGCATTTTTTTTTTCTTCTTTGGTTATTTCGGGATATTGATGATACTGGAAAGTGCGTGAATGGGAAAGCATGTCAATCAGGACCGCTCGCGTATAATGACTGCATTACGTTTGATGTTGGACACAGCGGGGATTATTATAGTTTGCGCACTGCATGCATTCCATTTCAAAACGGTTTATCCAACCCGCATTCATTCGACAATACTTTTTTTCCACTCACGCAGCACAAGTCTCCTTCACGTAATTGTGGCAAAAACAACTGCGCTCTGGGCATGCAGAAGCCCAGGAGGCGTGGCAAATATTGATATGCAATGTTCGAAATATCCCGCTGGATTTGTAGACCTTTGTGGGACGTACGAGAGATTATTATTTGCCAGCGCCGCATTTTGGGGTCTCCACAATTTCGCGCGCAATGAACCAGAACGAAATGTGAAATTTTCAATTTATAACACGCGAAGTGCAGCAGAGGAGCTAAGCGCAAGTGGCGCCTTTATCAAGCAGTCGACGTAATTACTTCTCTTGTCTAAATTGCAATCGGCAAGAGCTACCAGCTTTCTTATCTGGCTTTTATCGCCCGCCACGTATTGCCGCGAAGCGAGAGAAAATGGAAAATGGAAAAATGGAAATGATAACATTCGCGCAAATGGAGCCGCGATAGCGCAAATTGCGCGCCGCGCGAGGTCGACTGGCATGTTGTTCGGCCCGCCCGCCGGCTGCAATCGTCCGGAAAACTTCGGCGCTCGTTAATCGACAGAGTTACGACGCGCATTTTTTCACGACAAAACGCTCTAATTTGATATTCCATCTTTGCGCTGGCGTCGCCAGTGCAGGCCGGGCGCGAGTTTTCAATTTGCCCGCCATCCTTCATCGACCCTCGGCGGGCGGCGGCGGCGGCGGCGGCGCGCGTTGTCCTCGCAGCGATTCATGGATGGCGTGGGCAATGAATAACGATGGCGTTCGCGCGCGCGCCAGGACCGGGCACTCTCGTTATCTGGCGATCCTAGCCGGTCGAACCTCGTCGTCGGGCGAGCGGCGGGCGTGACTGTTTGTTTTTTTTTTTGCTTGTTTTTGTTCGCCACCCCGCGAGCACATTCAGGCGCTCATAAATCCGCCGCGCCCGCCGTCGCCATAACGCGCGCGCAGCTTAAGCCGACGTTTCCCGCTGCCCGGCCGGCGGATCTCAAGCGAGTCGGCGCATCCTTTCTCCGCGACAATCGCGAAACGCCTCGTTCGGGGATATAATAATTAACGGTTACTTAAATATCGATTAATCACAATTTAAAACGCGTTTCTGGCAATCGGCCCCGCTCGCCGTCGACGTTGCGGCGCCAGCCATCCGAGAGCGGCCTTATCGAGCGCGCCGAGCGAAAAGGCGGAAGATAAAATATCTAGTGCGAACGCCAGTTAGATAACCGGAAAATAACTTACGACACTCGGAAAAACGGAACGACGGACGGCGGACGCCCCGACGTCCCGACTGTACCGGCAGGCCCCACACAAAATGTTCGCGCAAAACGCTCGCGAACTCGACGGATTACGTCGGCGGCATTGTTTTGACGTTCCAATTAAAATGCGAATGGCGCGCACGGTTCACGCGCTTCTATAATTATAAATGACGTCGCGAACGAACGGTGCGCATTTTGCGTTTTTCGGGCGGGGGCGTCGCGCCGAACCGTAAAGAATAATAACGTTGGCCGCTGGCCGATTGCATGCGACGCCCGGCGCGAAGGTTGCGAAAACGAACGGCGAACAGAACTGAAACGAAGCAACTAAAAGGTAACGAAACGGACGGGGGCGGCCGCAGAAAATGGAAAGCCCGAAACGTGAAGCGCGCCGCGCGGCGCGAATCCCGAACGTATGCGCGACATAATTCCGGTTGCGCCCTTTGTGCGCGCGTCGGATTCGCTCCTCTTCTTTGTTTTTTTTTTTTGGTTTTTTGGTTCCTTATGCAATCGCGCTGCCTCGGCGTCCGCCGAAAAAATATCGCTCGTCGACACCTTGCGCGTTCGACGCTCATAAATACGGTGCGACGTCGTCGAGCGATTTAATTAGAAAGGCAGCCGCGCCGCCCGCCGCTCCGGCTCTCGTCAAGTCGGCCCGCTTTGCTTCCGCTTCAGGGGGCGGCAATACGCGCATTCCGAAAGAATGCCGTCGGATGGTCGAGATCGAACAACGCCGAACGAGAGGGCCGAGAAGCGTACGGACCGACGCGAAAGGGAAAGTTTCTAATGGTGTTTTCTTTGTGCCGGCCAGCGCGCGCTCGCGCTCACTCATTCCGAATCTTGCGAGCGAGAGTTTTTTGCACGGCGTCCGCCGAAAAGACGCCGCGACGCAAGGGTGCGCATGCGTATTGCGCGCCGGGCGCACATTTCCATCACGCCCGACGCGCGGGCGTTAATTCGGATTCTCGCGGCACAAACGTCGTCGGCGAGTTTTACATACGTTTTATTAACAGTGGGGAACTTGAATATTTCTGGCGAACTTCAAAATATCTGACGAGGGGCGACAGCTGCTCGGTGCCGACTTGATACACTCCCAAACTGTTAAAAATGTACCAACATTTTTATGCCATCTGAAAGCTAATTTTTTGCTTGTTTTTTCCGTGTTTGTTTCATTCCAATCGATCAATTATTGGCCGAGTTATAAGCAAAAATCTAAATTTGTTTATACCTAATTAAAATTCAGTCGC
>JAODGE020003032.1:0-14137 GCA_027574965.2 Ecitophya simulans
CGTACTTGCACAAACCCTCCGGCAGCAACCTCCAATTGAACGCCGAGAACACTCGTGGCGCCGGCACCGACTTCAAAGCCTCCGGCACCTACAACTTCTATCAGACGCCCGACAAGCGCGGCAGGGTCGGCATCGGCGGCGAATACGAGCGCCATTACGGACGCGGCGGCACTTCCGATCCCAAATACAACGTCCTTCTCAAGGGCAGCTATGATTTTTAAATTATGAATACGTTCCACAATTCTGTAAATATTGTGTAAAAATAGCTATTTCTAATATAGTAATGGTAGAATGAATGCAATGTATTACCCGAGATATTATAGACGGTGAAACAAGCCAGGAGGTATTATCTAATGTCACAAAAGTCGACTGCTTCCCGCAAGTGCCGCGGTCCAACTTACTCGGTGACTGCTGCTATTCTTTAGGTAACCTCGGGTACGTCAACCTTTTGTTTCTCGCGACCGGCACGCGGACAAAAGTTTCTGGCGTCCGCTGCGCGACTCTCGCTATTCATTGCGCCAGCCAAACAAACACGAAAAAAACGAGCAAAAAATTAGCTTTCGGATGGCATAAAAATATTGGCACATTTTTAACAGTTTCACGGTATACCAAGTCGGCACCGAGCAGCTGTCAGAAATTTCGAAGTTCTCTAGAAAAATTGAAGTTCTCGACTGGAAAGCATAGCAGTAAAACATGAATAGCCCCTTTTGAAGCCGTAGTTTCTGTGAGTAGACTTGAAGGACTGAAACGGACAGAGAAATCCGACAAAATAGAGTGTTATGCTTACATTTGAATTTAAAATTTAAATTTGTAAACGTCCATCACCGTAAACAGCCAAAATTACAAATCTAACCTCATAGGGCACGTGGAACACGTGTACTGCAGTGTAAATTTGCATCTATTTTTTCAACAATTGGCTTTTATATTAGTTATGCTTCTTGATAATTAGGTAAATTTGTAAGGAAATTGTGAATAATATTACGTATTTGTGATGGACTCGTAGCTTATTGCGGAATTATTTATGTTCTTTATGAAGTTTTAGGTAAATTCATTAACAGCAACAGATGCTGAACCTGGTTCATCTCAGAACCAAGATTCAGACAAAACAATGAGAACCGCCGCCACCAAAGATACTACTATGAACAGATAATACTGTTTCCAGCACGAGCGAGAATATCAATTCCAGCAACAAAACTCCAAATTCAGATGCCTCACCTGCAGTTTGCTTCACCTAGGAAGCAGAAGCTTATGGTGGAAAACAAGAATCTCTGTCATGTGCTTCAACATACAAAGCAAAGGAAGACTAATAGTTGACTAAGTTCCTCCACTTGGCTTAAGATTCTCTTAAATGATTTGAAGTCATATGTCAGCAGACCAACATTAAAATAGATTTGGAGAACCATCTTCAAACTGTCAGAATTTCGCATTTGATTTTATTTAATTTTCATTTTTGTTGTTAATTTTATTTAATGTATTTTGTTAATTTATGTATTACTGTTCTATTGTAAACTACACATAACTTGTATAATACTTATAACTGATACTAATACTGATATTAATTTTTAATATATAATTTTAATTTGAATATGAGCAGGAACCGGCGTTGCGTGGCGGAGGCGTGGCCTGTTGAGTAAGAATGAGATGACTGAAATTGTTTTTTTGAAGCTGTCAACGGTTTCTGCGGGAAATACCTGTTAGAGGATTTTACATTTTGCGGACGTTCAATGCTCGAAAGGCTCGAAAATCTAACGCCAGCGTCACCGCGATTCAATAGCGAGCAATATAAAAATTGAATTGAATTCAAATTTGCTTCAACAACTTCCTAGACCCCTCTAGTAGTTGCCAAGTGAACTAAAAATTTAATGAATTCGCTCGCCGTTGAATGAAATCTGATTGCAAGAATCGTTTTTTTGTATGTCAGTATGATATTTAGTACTCGGTGCTATATATATAAATTAATAATATATATTAATAATTGATAAAACTGTCGTGTTTTATACCGTTTTGATAGTCAATGTAATATCGTTATATCGATATATCGATATATCGATATATCGATTTATTTTTGACATCTCCATCAAACGCTCAAAGCGCTTAAACGTCAAGCAATCAGATGATCGTCAACAAATTCCCACAACTTTAAAACAAAACTACGGGAATTAACAATTCCACAATAATGTAGTACTCCAACGACAAATTAAGCCTTTAACACAGGATGGAGTCTTGTAACGAACTGCTGCTCCAAGCCATAAGCACCAATGATCTCAACACAGTCAGGTACTGTCTGCGCAATGGTGCAAATGTCAACAAAATCTGCTCCGGAGGCGTCACTCCGCTGGGCGCAGCGGCGCAAACCGGCAATCTTCAATTGCTTAAGCTGCTCGCAGAGAGCACCAAGAGTCTCAACACCCTACAACTGGACATGGACAATGACAATCGAGAGGATATGTCGGATCTGTCAGACCTATCTCGACCGCTCTATCTGAAACTCGACGCGCAGCCGGAGTCCGTGCGCGGGCGCAAAAACGTCGGCTACTTCGTCGTGCGCAAGGACATGGACGACAACGATCTCGGCGACGGCCCGACGCCGGACGGCATGGACGCCCTCGAATGGGACGCCGAGATCGCCGACGAGTGCGTCGACGACCTCGCGCCCTGTCCCGAGCTGAACGTCTACAAGTGGTACGCGAAGATACTCAACAAGACGTCGATCCTGCTCAAGAGTCCCGACTACGACGTCACGCGCCTGGACACGCACGGCCAGACGGCGCTGCACTACGCCGTGCGCTTCGGCACCAAGGAGATGGTCGACTTCCTGCTGACGACATTCGCCGAGATCAACGTCAACCAGAGCGACTCCGGTTGGAACACGCCGCTGCACGTCGCCGCCATACGCGGCGACATCGACCTCGTGCGGCTGCTGCTCGACAAGGGCGCCAACATCGGCGCCGCCAACACGAATCGCGAGACGCCGCTGCATCACGCCGCGCAGCACGGCCACCTGCACGTCGCGCGCACGCTGATCGAACGCGGCGCGAATCCGAACGACTGCGACATGGAGGACAGGTCGCCGCTGAGCCTGGCGATCGACAATCTGCACGAGCACGTCGCCGAGCTGCTGATCAAGAAGGGCACGCGCCTCAACCACGAGGAGTGCTTAGGATACACGGTGCTGTACAAAGCCGTGTGGAACAACTTGCTGCGGACGAGCGCCAACCTTCTCGCGGCCGGCAGCAAAGTCGTGCACTCGCACTACCTGCTGCACATTGCGACCAGGCACAACAATCACGAGATGGTCAAGCTGCTGTGCGAGAACGGCGCGCTGGTCAACATTCGCGACGAGCACGGCAACACGCCGCTGATGTCGGCGTGTATCAATAAGAATTTCGATATCGCGCGATATTTTTTACAAAACGGTAGGTTTTATCGTACAACTTCTTGTGGGTGCAACTAATCGCTCGCTTTCCAGGCGCTCCGGTAAACACGGTCAATCAAATCAACGGAATGACCGCGCTCCATCTCTGTGTTCAAGGCGTCCAGGACGCCGAGCTGTTCGAGTCGTTCCTCCGACTGCTTCTGGCGCACGACGTCGACCTGAACGCGCACAGCTACCAGGGCAACGTGCTGTTCTACTCGATCATCCTCGGCAACCTGGGCGCCGCGCGTCTCCTGGTGAAGCACGGCGTGGACGTGAATCGGCGCGACGAGCAGGCGTACTTCGACAATTTAAGCCTGGCGACGAAGCAGGGCGACGCGCATCTCGTCCGGCTGATAGTCTGCGCCGGATTCGACTTTAGGAATTTGTTCTTCAACGTCAAGACGTTGCGGAGCTCGGCGGACGACGAGATCTTCGAGTTCGTCGCGCGCGCGAAGAGCAATCCGCTGGATTTGCGCGAATTGTGCCGGATACGCATCAGACGCCTGCTGCGGCGGCAGATCATCGCCAAAATCCACCAATTACCACTGCCTTCGATGATTTTACACTATTTGGCCTTAGACATACTGTAAACCAATGCGTGCACGACTACGGACACTCTGAGTCTCCTATTCGATAGGAGCAATTGCAAACAATGTGATTACAACTCTAGTCATTAGAACGATGCTGTACCAAGTAGAGATTAATGTATACTAACGTAGGTATACAAAGCGTAACGTTAAGGACGTTCAGTTGGGTGGCATTTGTTTTGCGTCACAAGCTCGCCGATTGTGATGATATGTAACTTGAAAGTAACTTAGAGCATATTCAGATATATTTTTAAGTAAGGATTGATACTCGATGTTTAAACTGTTGTCTTTAAGAAATATTTAAGCCGTCGTCGCTTGTGACGACCGCGACTCGCATAGATCTCTATATTTGATGCTCAAGTTGACACTTTGCGCGGCTAAGAGCCTAAACTGCACATACAAACATAATCAAGACTATATAATATATAATCTTGTCTAGAGTAACATGTTTTATTTCGACTGTATCTAGGAATGCGATTTCTAGAGCGGAAAGTTTTGAGCACTCGATACGAATTGTTGATATTGAGAGATATTTTTCGAAAAGGGTGAGTTTTTGCGCACAAAACTTTGTTTACTTCTAAAATAAAACTATGTATTGTTTTATTTTACAGCATCGTTCAGAGCAGTGCAACAACTCTTGGGTTCAATGGTTCGATACATTGCTTCAAGTCATACATTATTGGGTTAAGTAATAAGCAAACGTATTATCGTTCATATTGATTGTCAAAATGGAAAATGCAAGAAACAAATTGATTGTGTGTTGGAAAAATATGCTAACTAACCATTCTAACTGCCAGTTTGCCGATGTTCCATCGCCAGAAATCGGTTGGCGCAAATTCGAATAAGTAACAAATAAATTACGACAAGATGGAGATGTCGAAAATCCAAAAAAGTATCGATATATATCGAATCGATATATTTTGGAAATATCGTTATCGATATATAATTAATTTGAAAAAAATATCGATATATAGCGCTCGATATTAAATAGAATATGAAATTGTCAAAAATAGATATATATTTATTATATATATATTAGAATTTGCTTAAAAATAGCGATTTTTATACCGTTTCGATAGTCCAAATTTAATATAATATTGCCCAAAAATATCACCAAAACAAAAATAAAATATCGATATATCTATATATCGATATATTTTCGACATCTCTACGACAGGATCGTACACTTTATAGTCGAATTCATCCTCTCATTACTTATTACTCTACCCTGTACCCATGCAATATTTTATCTTGTTTTGAATGCCTGGTTCTGTTTCTAGATTCTATGGAATTGTTATAATTTAGAGTGGAGACATGTTTTCTGATATCGTGCGTGAAACATGTAATCGAATTGAACAATCAGAGCAGAGCACTTAATTTGAGCGTGTATCATAAAAGTTATGATATTTTACGAGCTAATTTTAGAAAACGGTGCGTTTCTGCTCGGAAAATCTTGTGGTTTCTTCAAGAAACAAAAATAGCGCTCCGATTTCAAAACGATACATAAGACTATATAATTTATAAGCTTGTCCTGAACGTCGTGTTTGATTGTGTAACAAAAAATAAGTTTTTTTCACCACGAGCACTGCGTAAAACGGTACTTTTTTAAAATCTACCCTTTTCACAGCAAGCTGTTAAAAAAGTGCACTTTTTATTGTGTTGCGACACACTCGACATTTAATTGTTCTTGATTTGCACTCGAAGAAAAGCCTTCACGCACGGCTTTTCACGCACTAGTTGCAAAAACAACTATGTTCGGGAATTTCGGTAAAAAAAAGAGTTAAAAATAGAATTATAATAGTGCTTTGTGACATTTATGTTTTTTGAGACCCATTTGCTAATCATTTTCTTGCCAAGAGTTCAATAGTAACCGGTTTATTTATGTTTTGAGCTGCCCATTAAATTAACCAACAAATTCTCAAGACTGGATTGCTGTTGTTTATTAACGCAATTGGATAAAGCGCACATGTGCATTCGGTGCATATGGAACAGAAGTGCGGGAACTAATGAAGTCAATAGAAAGTGGCCATCTATCAATAACGTTCAATTGTCGGACGACACGCATTACGCAAATGCGTGGTATTGATTACTCCGCTGTTGGCACACAACGTGAAATTAGTCGGCGCCACGACGCAAAGTGTGGCATTTTATTTCGGGTAACAACGCGACGCCGAGTCATTGGACGCTCGAGGCACGCAAACTATTCGCGATATTAGAAAGAAATTTAAATGCGGAATCTTCGCGCACCACGCCACCGAGATCCACACGACGCGATATATATCGATATATACCGAATAAATATATCGATATATAAATATTTAAAAGAAATATCGATATATTGATAGATTGCGCCCACTTTTTAATAGAATCTCTAATTTTCAAGAAACGGTTCTGTGTGTTCCTGTATGATATTTAGAACTCAGTTTTATGTATATTAGAAATTGATTAAAAAAAATTGATTTTTATACCGTTTTGACAGTCCGAATTTAATATTGCTATATCGATACATCAAGAAATAAAATATCGACTATAAATATCGTTATAACAAAACTAATATATCGATATATCGATATATCTTCAGCTGTTTGAAACTCTCGCTCTCGGTCAGTTCGGTCTGAACCGGCGTAGCGGACGAGCACGCTACTTCGGTGATGTGCGTCGACGAAAATAAGTCGTGACATCATTTGTTGCTGGCATGTTTGTCGGCGTACGCAACGCCTGAGCAGGTGTGGTCATCGCAAGCGCACAAGCTGATTAGTACCTTACACGCGAGCGCTCGAGCTCGTCGATTTTGTTCATCCCTCCGCCGGGAATCGCACTGAGCGTCGCGCGTTTTGCAATTGTTTCGGATCGACATGGATGTAGTATTTCGCCCTTGACCTAGATAAACAACAAGCTCATACGTTTCGCTTTTTGTGCCGTAGAGCGCCGACGACGAGAAGCGGACCCAGGACGCCGACGACACCAAAGACGCCATGACGACGCTGAGCAAACCCGAGGAGGCCGAGGCGCACGTCCACACTGCGGGCAGTTCCCTTTCGGACCTAGCATTCAGCGCTGCGAAGAAGGTGAGAGAGGAGCATTCCCTTGGCATATGGCCAATTCATGTTATTTCAAAAGCATAAGCTGCATACTCTGCTAGACCACTTTGCATTTGCAATGTGTGGAATCAATTGTGACCAATCAGAAACAATTAACTAGTACATCATTCCAGCATGTGGCATGGTTGTATCGATCAATTCCTGTTGTTGTAGGTCGTCCTGGTGGGCACGGTGTACTTATGCGGCTACATGAACTGGTCGGTCGCATGGCTGATATGCCCGGTTGTCCTGCTGGTCCTCAGGGACCAGTGGCGGCGCGACGGCAAGATCAAGCGAGACATGGCCAAGTCCGTCGCCACGTCCAACGAGAAGGAAGTCGTCCTCGCGCGCATCAACGACCTCCCCGCCTGGGTCTTCTTCCCGGACATCGAGCGCACCGAGTGGCTGAACAGGGTGCGCCGCTTCCTCGACGGCGTTGCGCGCGAAACCATTTTCACGCGCGTTTACTGTCGCAGATCATAAAGCAGTGCTGGCCGAACGTGAACAGCTTCGTCAAGGGCTTGCTGAAGAGTTCCATCGAGCCGGCGTTGCGGAAGAGCTTGGAAGGCTACAAACTCAACGGATTTAAGTTCGAACGAATGATTCTTGGCGATATTGTATGTAATAATGCTAGATTATTGAGAGTTTTGTTTGCGTTACTTAGTGACCTTTGGGTTCCAGCCCTTCCGCATCGGCGGCGTGAAAGTGTACGAGAAGAACATTGCCAGGAATGAGATTATTATGGATTTAGATATTTAGTGAGCATTGTTTCCTCTATTAATTAATCACACAGGTTAAAATAATTAATCATATGCGTTAACGATTGCAGCTACGCCGGCAATTGTGATATAAACTTTTTGCTGTCCGGAATGAAGGGCGGAATTAGAGATTTCCAGGTGAGCCAAAATCAATTTTATAGCATAGTCCATGTAAATTGCTGCTTTTATCGGGTTTTCCTAATTAACCACAAATTAATAAAACCACACCGCAGCCAAAACGTCTGAGTCAACACGGATCTGATAAGCTGCTCAAACGAATTCTAGTTTCTTTCGTAATGCACTGATAAGACGCATTAATGTCGATTCGTAATGAAACTCGTAAAGCCACAAACAAATCACTTGCTTCAAGGTTATTGATTGATAATAATTTACCTTTTTAAGATTATTGATGGTTAAAACAACAGGGAACGCGTTGCAAAATGAATGCTTTTATGTTTTCCAGTTACACGGCATGTTGCGCGTCGTAATGAAACCCCTAATCACGTCGATTCCACTAATCGGTGGGCTGCAAGTGTTCTTCTTGAACAATCCGTCCATCGACTTCAATTTGGTCGGCGTAATTGACGTGCTGGACATGCCCGGAATCAGTGACATATTGAGACGGATAGTCGTGGAGCAAGTCGCGTCGATGATGGTGCTGCCGAACAAGTTCCCGATCAAGCTGAGCGACGCCATCGACGTCGTCGAGCTGAAGCGGCCGGAGCCCGAGGGCGTGTTGCGCATTCACGTCGTCGAAGCGAAGAACCTGATGAAGAAAGACATCGGCATGCTGGGCAAGGGCAAGTCCGATCCGTACGCGGTGCTCACCGTGGGCGCGCAGGAGTTCCGCACGAAGACGATCGTGAACACCGTCGATCCGAAGTGGGACTACTGGTGCGAGGTAAGGGCGACGTTTCGTCGTCGCGTTGCGTTGATATCTGTTCGAAGCGATGGCCCGCATGTCGCGTTGACACGACGCACCCGACACGACTTGTGAACAAAAAAAAAAACCTTTTGGCGGCACCGCTAGACGGGCGTCTATTTTCGTGTTAGACTTGTGCAGCTTGCGCTTACTAGGGGACACGTCACACATTTGCGAATCGAAATCCGGCGCGACGATGCCGTGCGCGATTACATACCCGGCGATGTCGTACATTGTCCTCTCGTTTCTGCTGTTACTGTCAATACTTTACTATTTTATGTATTAGTTTATTGTAACGGATGCTAACGGTCAACACGCCGCGCTGCACATTCTCGACGAGGACGATGCAAAGGACGATGAGCCTTTGGGCAGGTAAGTCGACACGCCGAAAACAGTTCCGACCACTACCTGACAGAATGAGGAAACAGTCAATTAGTCATCGTAGTTAGAGGTTCATCAGGAGTCATCTGCACATGCGCTTTACAATCGCTGATGCTCTGCACGGTGCTTTCCAGTTTTAACTCTTAATTCTCTTCGTCGTTTCCTTTCACTACAACTAACTTGTCGTTGGTTTTACTGTACTCTCTTCACGCACCGTTCGTTCTCTGTGTGAACACTGTGAACGCCCTAGTAATAGTCGATTCTTGCACGATAGGCTTTCATTAGTTCGAGAGAGGCCCAGTTGTTGACCATCGAACTGTGGGACTGGGATCCCGGCCTGCCCGGCGCGATGAACGACGATTTCCTCGGAAGGTACAGACCCGCGTGCCGACACTAACGCCACCGACCTTCCGTGTTTTCCGCACGTTTTATTTGAAACGAAACTAATTGGGCTTTTTTTTTTGAATGCGTTCCATCGCTCGTTCGCCGCCGATCGCGGTGGCGGCGGTTCTGTTGTAAATACTGATCTTTCTCTTGTGCGCAGCCCGTTGTGGATATCGCTTCCGGTACGAAGCTGGAGCTGAAGTTGTTTGACTATGACAATGGTTCAAACGACGACGACCTGGGAAGGTATACATAACTACTACTGCCAACATGCCCTCTTCGTCATTACTCGTTATTTACTCGTTATTGTCAGCCCATTGTGTACTCATTATTCGTTCACATCCTTCGAGATTTTCGGGCAAATCTTTTTTTATGGCTGGAGCGGACGGTGGCGGGAATCAATGTCATATTCGGCGTGTGCTTTATTAATACTCATTGCTTTCACGCTTGTTTTGACGAGTTTCTGAGTTTGGTGTGTTATCAATTACATATGAACTTTGAGTAAAATCTTAAGGCTTATTGTTAGTGTGGGTTTTATGATGAGATTGTTAGTTTTGTGTTGGCTGTTGCCTTTGCAATGTCTGCAGATCATTCCTGACGCACGCTGGCAATGAATTTACGGATTTATGTTAATGTTGCGATGTTGTAGAGCTACGATCGAAGTCGCCAACATTGCTGCGAAAGGACGTGAAGACACCGTAAGTTACTACCTAATTAAGCCAGTTGTGTTATACTCCAAACATTAATCCGATTAGTGGATCACCCTGGAGCAAGCTACGAAGGGCATCGTTCATCTCCGTCTATTCTGGATGTCGCTGAGTGCGGATTACACGGACCTCAAAGCGGTACGAGTATCTGAAACCTTGGGGCTAGACACTCAAACGTCTATCATTTATCATTTTCAAGGCGCTGGCCGAAACGCAAATGTTGCGCGTTACCGCGATGCACACAGCCGTCCTCTGTCTCTACGTCGATTCCGCTAAAATGCTGCCAGTGAGTCATTAATTCAGCGCGCCCGCGTGCCGAGTGCTAATTTCGCAATGATTAGCAACCCAGATCGTCGACCAAACCGGATCCGTACCTGATGATCACGCTCGGGAAGTACACGCAACAAACCGGCGTCATCATGCGCACCACCGATCCCGTCTGGGAGCAAGGTTTCACGTTCATGATCGCCAATCCCGAATCGGATTCGATGTACTTCAAGGTGATGGATCAGAAGACCGGCAGCGAGATGGGCGAGTTGGTGTATCAGCTGACGACGCTCTCGAAGAAGGTCAACCTGACCGTGCCCCAGCAGCCGTTCGGTTTGAAGAAGGGCGGGCCGGAGAGTAAGCTCGTCATGTCCTTGCATATGAGGGTAATGTCGGTCGTGCTCGTCGATTAGGCCGCATGGTATGATTTCGTTGATGACGCAGGTTTTGAAGAGTCCCGAGGAGGACGACGAGGTTTTCCCGTTGACGCGTCAGGGTTCTACGAAGTCGTCCAATGGTTCCGGTATATACAGCGTCTATATCGAAGTTGTCTTATTTGTTATGTTGTTTACTTATTTCGATTAGTGTCAGCAAGTCCTGCGAAGAAGTCCGTCTCTCGTCAACCCTCTGATAGCAGCGTGAGTGGATCGACGCAGCCGTTGCTCTCGAACACGATCGAGGAGACGTTGGCCGAAGAAGTTTTCGAGCAAAACAACTCGTCGAACCTCGCCACGTCTCCGGGCGACACGAGTTTGATACATCGCACGAACAGCACGACGTCGTAGGTTATTATGTTTTGCTCGAAAGGAATAAATTCGACAAAATTTTATCCAGGTCGACCGGCGCTCACAATCTGGGCCGCATTCAACTGACCCTACGCTACAGCGTGCAGCGACAACGTCTGATTGTCGTTGTGCATAAAGTTTCGTATGTATTCCTTCGTCATTTCGCATAACCTCGACGCATAACCTAAAAGTCTACCGCTTACAGGAACATACCTCTCAAAGATCCGTCGAGTATTCCAGATCCGTACGTCAAGCTATACCTGCTTCCCGAACGCGCTAAGGACTCCAAGCGCAAGACGAACGTCATCAAAGACAATTGCAATCCGGTGTTCGACGAGACCTTCGAGTATTTGATTTCGCAGGCCGAATTGAGCAGTCTGCAGCTGGAGGTCACCGTCGGCACCCAGAAGCAGCTGTTTTACTCCAGTAGCAATGTCCTGGGTCAGGTCGTCGTCGACCTGGGTGAGTTTAACCTCACCCAGCCGCATTGCGCTTGGTTCGATCTACAGCCAGAGAACGATTAGGTTGTCGAATTCGCCTAGAGGTGCTTTTAATGTTTAATCGTCTGCTTGTTTTCGCAATCAAAATTTATCTTAACTGTGCATTTATGCTTGAAATATCTAACCGGTCCGTGAGATATCGACGATAATCATGACAAATCGACCGAAGAAATTTCAAAACATGTTATCAGTGTTCATTATGATTCGTTCAATTGTAATGTTCAGAGATTTGTGTGAAATTATTACTATTTGACTATTAGTGTAATAAAACTATCTAATATGTTGTAAAACTCTGCAGATAAAAGAAACACAAAGATACCGAACAAACGTCAACTTTAAAATACGCGAGATTGTCTAGCGGAAAAACATCGATGAAGATAATTGTTATTTGTCGGTCATTGCGATAGTTTAGCGCAGTTGTGGGAGCAGTAGGAGTTTACGACTTCCAGCTGCCAAACAGTTATTAGGCAAACAACTCCATTATGTTTTTTGTGTCCATGGCCTGCGTGTAAAACGTCGATGGAGTTTTGCACTAGTGGAAGGTCGATAGAATCACGCGTTCGAGCGAATGTTATAATTTTTGTATTACGCGTCAGCATCGGGACCGACTTCCTGCCGCCTCTCGGATCGCGTAAGCCGCATCGACGCCCACGGCGCACGCGAAACGCCGAAATCAATGCGCACTTTCACTCGCGCGCGACTAATTCGCTCCATTTATCGGGCGACTTCTCAAGTCGCCGCGCGCGACTCCGACGCAACCGCGAAAACGTGTAAAACGTTCTCGCGCGATGCGAGAACGGCGCCGTTTCTAACGAGATTCGGATCTGGCGGCACTCGTCGCGGTGGCATAACAAGAAACGAATGTAAATCGATTCCGATAATTGCGTTCTTGTGTGTTTTCGCATTTGTCGCGAATCTTCATTCGACGCACGCCTTCGTCAACATCTCGTTTTGTATGCGTCGAGTCAACGCCGTTTCGACGACGCACGACGAACGCGACGTTTCGTCGAAGAATGAGATGCATTGCAGTCGTAACTTTCGCTTAATTACTGTTACCAATGTTACCAATTCGTGCGCTGTTACCGCACGTTCCTTAATATTGCTCGCCCTCTTCGTGTGTATGGTCAGAACTCACGATGCTAGTAGTAATTGATGTGGTTCATTTTTTTGCTGCACATCGACGGTAGAATGTTTCGTTACGTTTTAACTAATATTTCGTTTCTTAATTGTTACGTCACGCCGAAACTCATTCACGGCGGACGTAATGTCCCGCCGGCCGAGCCGGCCGAAGATTGTAATTCGACGCAAAACCAGCCGGAGCATAATCCACGCGCAGTTTCACTTGTTTTCGCCGCCGTTCGCCGTTCGTTACCATTCAGTTACGGTCAGGTTCAGCCGCCGTGCATATAAATGATAAGCGATGATTTCGTTTCTGACGCAATGCGTGTGTTTCGATTGTAGGTAGAACGGCGTTACGTCCGAGTAGTGCGTACTCTACTTTTCACGCGGCGCATTCCAGAGTATGATTAATTATGTTGTTTAACTTGTACCTAAAAATATAACATCGGCGTTTATGTATGTTGTATTATGACACAGAAACTTATCTGTATCGAACAGTTTTTTAACTAGACCAGTTTATAACCACGATCCTTGTTTGAGGACGACCAAATCGGAATTTGGGAACGAAGCGGGATTGCTGAATATTTCACTTGTTTCCCATCTATTTCTAACGTTACTTCGATGCATGATTTAAAACGTTTCAACGTACAGGAACCAACCTCTGACGCCATGAAAACGTATAGTTGTCCTTTTGTGAAGAAAATGCGATATTTCCGCGTATTGTATCATCAAAGCACTGATATAAAATTTATAGAAATTGACAAATGAATAATGGGCTAGCGTTTTAACCAATTTAATGACTTTCCGAATAGATTTAGCCAAAATTATATTGTTTTTACCAATTATTCTAAATATCTTTCAATATTTAAAAAATTTAAGAAACAAAGTTATATTTAGACAATGAAATTTTCTACACAGGAACTGCTAAATTTTCATTTGTAATAGCTTCAAACATTTTTTTCTCATTAAATAAGGACAGTAGTAAAGAATGGGTTAATATAAATTAATCATGGAAAATCCTTGGTTCTGACACTATGACGAAGTGGAATCGAACAGAAACCAATTATTCGTAAGTTTATGCCAAACAAGTTTTTTGTAGTAACACCAAAACTCTAATCGAGTTGACAAATTGTTTACAACGATCTAATGTTAATATTGCAATCATGTCTAACATTTATATTATATGCCGCTGTTTATATCTGTTCGTGCATAATGCACTTTATGAATCG